>VOPJ01016285.1:0-44409 GCA_014673585.1 Semibalanus balanoides | reverse complement strand
GCCAAGACGAACCTCCGTTGGATGGGTTATAAATTGACGCGGATTTATTCGGACTCGCTCGTCCTTCGCCGTTTGAGGCGTCTTACTGGTAGTAGCCGTTTTCACGATGGAATAGTTTGCGCGGAATGTTTGTTTTCACGATGGACTAATTTGCGAAAAATGTTTTAACCCTCGCCCTACGGTCCCGTAGGGCGAGGGTTAAAACATTTTTCGCAAATTAGTGCATCGTGAAAACGGCTACTACTAAAACATGTTAAAACATTTCAAAATGTTTTAAGACATTTCGCGCAAAAGAATATATCGTGATAACGGCTAATGTGTTTCATCGATCCACAATAATTATTATTTCTTGTTAATGTTATGTCGTTTTCAAATTTGGTCAAAGTAACCTATTTCATTTTCTGTGACAGCACTGCCTCAATCTTTGTTTGCTATAAAGCTAGCACAAATTAAAACCGGTGCAATGGCTATGCTAGTATGCAAGTTGCATAATTCATTTTCCGTCCACTCGCAAGTTTTCCTGATAAGATCGACCCATTTTTCTAGCTTGAAACTTTCCCTCCTGCCGTTCAGCTGTTAAATGACTTCCGAGGAACTTTTGACAATTTCGACGCGGGAGCTGAGGCTGTGGTCTTAAGAGACCTGTCGTCCGCTTCCTGGCTGAATAGTCGAAAGTGTCTGTATTAACGAAGCTTTGCCGGTGCTACTCAACGTCAACGTACTAACCACCGATATGCCGAAAATTGCGTAGACTTTGGATCAGTTTTACTCAGTCAAATACAACTGGGGTAGCAATTAATGTATGTTAATAGCTTCTACTAATGGCAATACAGTTATCAAGAACGCAGAGCAAGGACAGCAAATCCTGAATGTTTTAGGTGGATGATGTAAGTTTGAAACGTATGTAATGATGAGATGAGAACGTTTTTTAACTGGTTTGCCGCAGCCTTCACATAAAATAAACTTTTGAACTTTAATTTTTTGCATTAGCCTCCGAAGGCGGACCCAATACGCGTGGTTTCGGGGGCAAATCCCCAAAAGTCTCCACAATTCTGAAAACTCATCGTATTTCACATGTTTATGCAATATGCATTGATATCTGATTTAAAACAAACTGTTTTTAGTGCAAACTGCTCAGACTTTCTTATATATAAAGAAATGTGTCAACTTCACGCTGATTTAAGGTAACTTGGAAGGGACCTCTTTGGCTCCCTGGATCCGCCCATATTAGCCACAGTTATTGCTAGTACAACGGGAAATTCATCCTAACTTAAAAATATAATAACTTACTATTGAAATAAAATATGTCTGTCTGTCTCTCTGTCTCTCTGTTCGTCCACAACCAATTTTTCATTATACATTTTATTAATTCGAAATAGTATGTAGTTTCGATGCTTTAGCATATAATAGTATCTAAGAAATTAACTTTGCAGATTGCATGATCGCAATACATGCTTATTCCCTACATTTCCCAACATCAAACTGTCCTACAAGTTAAGATAATGTCCAGCCAGCAGGTGCATTCGGTGAATATGCTATAGGTGGCGCTGGTGTGCACATTGGCATTCAGCGAATATGATATATAGGTGACGCTGGTGTGCACACTGCACATTAACCGCAATTAGGGACACCATCCAGGAGACTCGGGTGTATGACGGGTGCAAAACAACACATAGCGAAAATAATTCAAAAGCATGCTTTGCACAAAACGAACCTCCGTTGGGTGGGTGATAAATTGACGCGGATTGATTCGGGCTCGCTCGTCCTTCGCCTTTTAAGGCGTCTTACTGGTTTATAGCGTGCAAAAATAAGTAAAATGCAAATAAATTGCGCTGCGTATCACATCCAATAGCGGCGAAGCTTCAGCCATCGCGCTGGTTTTATTCTTCACTAACAGAGGCGGCTGGCAGTCCATTTCCGCCTATGCTGGGGAAGCTCGCCCCTAAAGCGTCCGTAACTCTGCCCAGCTGGCCGGGCCTGCCAATTTCGGCGGCTCTTTTATTGGCGGTGGTCAGTTGACGGGCCGTCGCCAGGTCGGCGGGTCACGCACTGTACCGGTCGGTCCGATTGATTGGTCCCGGCTGACCCGGTCCGGGGCGGCCGCTGATGCAGACCGGGCCAGCTGCGCGGCGCCCGGCGGCTATCGGTCAGTGAGGACCAATCAGCGCTGTCCGGCCGCACCCGGAAGAACAGGCGGCTTATCATGGACGTACCGATTCACACTGAGCTTCGTCGGCGGGGCGCGGGATATCTGCATGCAGGCTGGGACCACAATCGCAGACGTGATCAGCATTCGGATCATGTGGGGAGACGGCTCAGAAAGCGACGTCCCTGTTTGAACATGGAGATGAGAGGAAGTGCATGGTATAGACTGTTATAGAGCCTTGGTATAGACTATCGTTACATACCGGCAAACTATGACACTATACATATTTTAATTTGCGTTTCTTTCCGTGAGAGTATTATTTCATGGATAATTATGCAATGTCTTTTATCCGACTGACATGTGCGCTCTTAAGGATATAATAAATTAAATTCTACCTGTGTGCATTAAGTGTCAGGCAGACTCGTAACGACTCACATTTGTTTAGTCGACTCAAGTCTGAATCAACAGCCGAAGAACTGTCTCGACTCTTGACTCAAGTGCTGTTAACAAAAAATGAATCGATTTTACTCTTGAATCAAGAACTGTTTAATAAAAATTAATCGACTCGACTCTTGACTCAAATGCAGTTTTAACAAATTGATTCGACTCGACCCAAAAATACATTTGAGTCGACTCAATTTGACTTATCACAAGTTTCATTATTACTTGATGTTGACCGTGTGTGTGTGTGTGGGGGGGGGTAGAGTCGAGTGTCCGAAAAATCGCATTCCTTGTAATTGGGTTTGCTAGAGTGAAGGGGCTGACCCCAATGTCCCCTTAGCTATGTCCCTGTTGCATTATACTCACATTTGTTTGAGTCGACTCAAGTCTGACTCACAACCACTAGCGGATCCAGAGGGGGCGGCAGGGGCTTTAGTCCCCCCATCCCACATATCGCCTGAAATCGGCGAAGTTTACCATATTTTCCAATGTAGAAGGAAATCTAACAAACTTTTACAAAGGCATGTTTGCTTTAAACCACTCAATAAGGTACAAGGAAGCCAAATCCGATGAGTTTTTCAAGCATGATGAAACTTTTTGAATTTTAGCCCCCGTGCCCACGTTCTGGATCCACCAGTGCTCACAACCAAATAACTGACTCAACTCTTGACTCAAATTCTGTTTCAAACAGATTGAATCGACTCGACTCTTGACTCAAGTCACTTTTTTATTGAGTCGACTCAACTCATGACTCATCCAAAAATGTCTGACTCATGAGTCGACTCATGACTCAACTCTGAGTCAGTTACAAGTCTAGCGCCAGTTAGTCCCCAGCTCATTTCCATTTGTCCACTATACTCTTCTCAGGTGTTACGTTCCACTGAAAAGTAGATGTATATAAAAGTACCAAAACTTACGGCGAACTTGTGCCAGTCCCCACAAATTATATAAAACAGAATTGGCTGAAAAAAGATGCTTTCGATGACTGCGATGTTATTTGTATTACACCTAGGCCATTTATATGGTAAATAGACGATTTCAGAAACGGCGACAAAGATTTACATTGAGCTGTACCCGATAGCGTAGACTGATAATGACTAGCTGTTTCCAGCACGGATGGTGCGTGTGGTCAGAGTCATGCGAGGAGCCATTCCAAGTGAGTTATCTCGCAATGATATGAACCATTCCAAGATAATCAAACTAAAATCCAACATCAACCCCGTTTTATCATGACAGATATTCTCTACCAAGGTGATATGTTCCAATGTTAAAGGGAGTATGCCTACTCTTTTGAAATGTCAAATATATTTATATTACGGTAAGAAGCCAATGGTTTGATTATTGGTTACGATAAAATGCACGTCTGGAGCCCCTTTAGTTGAATTTTTACCTATATTCTGTTTTGCATTTGCTTTGTTTCAAAACTCATAAACGATCGTCACTAATTAAACAGAGTAGCGAAGATAGTTACCTATAATGGCGCCTTAAAGAGATAAAACAAACCTTTATGAGCCAATGTATGCCAGAGGGCGTCGCCACGAAATTTGCAGTGGGGGGGGACGGACACTGGTGGATCCAGCCGTCGTTTAGGGGGCAACTTTTTTGGCAAAAAGGCACATCATTTTTCTCCCGGTGATTTGGACCGGGTCACCATTTTTGGGTATTTTAGAGGCTAAAAAGCCATTAAAAAACGCAATTATTTGTAGATACATGCACGGAATAACACAGTAAAGTAGTAATAACGTTTATCTCAAACAACTCGCGTATGTCGCCGAATTTTAAAGTGGGGTCAGCTGAATGACGGAAAAGCTTCTTTGCAGCTATTCAATGTTGAATTTTCATGTTTATAGTAGGTACCTTCTGAAATTTATTTACCCGCGAAGCAGCGCGAAATTTTACGGTTTGCCTGACAAAACCCAAAATATAGACGGTGCTCAGACTTGTAGAGGATAAGTGGCTAAGACAAATTTGTATAAGCAATTAGCCAATTGCGAAACTTGCCACCCAAAGCGGCCTTGAAATTTCAGTTTGTTTTACTGCGGGATTTCGGATAGCTGGATTTGACTGCTGCGAAGACATTTTTTGACGATAAATTTGTTATTTTCCTGATCAATTGTTAACTTGTACAGTTTTCTCCAAAGGCAAGGTCATTATACATGATAAAATATTGCTTTTTCTTGTGAGGGCGTTGATCTTTGGGGGGGGCAAACAAGCCACTTTTATTGCCTGGGGGCACGGTCTAAATGCCCCCTGGATCCGCAAGTGCTGGTAACAGTGTAAATAATTTGAAAGCAGCGAGGGCAGCTTGCGACTTTTTACGCGCAAAAAATGTCTGTGTATCTGGAGGAGCTTGGGGAGATGGCTCGGGATGGAGATGCAGGGTCCTGGCTGGTTCCACTATTATTAGATCTTCGGTCCAGCAAGCTGGACACCACTGGAGCAGGTTCCGGGTGCTGATTTCGCGTCTTGCGTTCGCGTTGCCTTTTTTCGGAGCGGGCAGGGCAGACTAGTAACATGTCTGCCTAAAGTTTTATGAATTGGAACGGGCCCTGGCAAGCAATTACTGCCAGGAAAAGGCAATACACTTAATGGATTGAATTTCTTAATTTTCAAAATTTGTATAAGCAATAACAAACTTGTGTCATGCCGCGAAGCGGCGCGACATTTGCAATGTGATAACTGGATTTGACTGCTGCAAAGGCAACTGTTACGATAAATTGTTGACGTTTTGGGGGCCAAAAAGACATGTTGTCCCCCCTTTCCAGGCTGTCGGGGGGCATGGCCTGTTCCACCCTGGTCCGTCAGTGGGGATGGACCCATAAGTCCATATTTTTCAAGTTTATCTTCGCTGACGAACTCTACTGGGCGGCTTAGACACCAAAACTATTCATATGCAGGTGAACGGGATTCATGGTGTTAATTTACACTTGAAACTCTACATCGACATTTGATTTCATGGAATCTAAGAGGTCCGCCAAATCTCTAATCTGTCGCTGGAGTCTAGACGCCTTAAACTATCACTGTAGGGTAACGGATTTCACTTTGATTAATCTAGCCTTATTCTGGGATACCGATTTAATGGAAATATAAGGGGTCTGTTGAATCTCGAATCTGTCGCTAGCGAACTCATTAGCGGCTAAACGCACAACTATCATATGCAGGTGAGTCAGGATTTTCACATGTTATGTGTTGCCATTTCTATTCTGGATACCGATTTTCAATTGCAATTTAATGGGTCCACCAAATCTTCGAATCTCGGTGGCGAACTCTATGGCGTCTAGATAAACAAACTATCATATGTAGGGGGAAACAGATTTCTTTAATGTTAATCTACACCTGAAACTCTATTTGGACACCAAATTGCTGGAAATCTAAGGGTCCGCCATTCTTTGCTCTTTCATGTTCTACAAAGCTAAATCACAGATGTATCGAATTTGGAGTCGTCCCAAACTTTCTGCCCCGCATCGTTTTGAGCTATGACAGAAATATTGGGCAAATAATATAGATTTCTTAGCCTAAATACCCTAATCGCAGTTTCTATCGGGGGCAGCCCTACACTTTTAACGAGGGCGGGGGCCGAAGTCCCTGCTGGCCCCCCCCCCCCCAACCAGTGGCGACCATACTGGACCTTTATCTCCGTTTTGGACCTGGCTCTCAGCCCAAGTGCCGCTATGAAGTATAGAATTCAAGTCCTTGTCCAATTCCTGATTAAGCCGTTAGATGAATCCAAAGCCCTTTCACTCAATACATATGAGTATAGAATCACAGTCCTTGTCCAAATCCTGATTAAGCTTGTTGAGCTGATCCAAAGCCCCTTTCGATCCTACCTCGACAGCAGACCCCCTCCAGGTCGTTATCAGAGTGCCCTTCGCAAGAGGAGGAAGGAGCCGCTGTTCATGGCTCTCTCAGGCCTGCGCAAATTGGCTCTACGTCACGCGCCAGTGCTGCTCGCGCTGCGCAATGTTTGAATATAAAAAGCTCATGTAGCCAGTCGCGGATCTGATTATTGTATCTCTTCTCATTCGCTCTTCGTTTCTAAACGACTTCATCTTCTGCTGATCATTTCCTCCTCGGCTAGGCTACGACTCTAACGAGGACATGAGATCTTGACGCGCAGCTCGGGTACCTACCTGGTAGGTACCTACCACATATGCGTCGTTGTATCGAGTCCTTCAGTCTATGTACACAAGAAATGGCATAGATGAGTTTCTCTCAAGTATCTCAGGGCGGATAGCTACATAGATGACGCTAGCGAGACTAAAGTAACATTCCGACGTGTCAGACCCATGGGCCATACCTCGGAGAAGGCAACTTTTTTAAATTCGATTATTGAGAGGCACTCGCAGATGAAACGTCGGATAGTTATGGGGACTGAGTCCCCCCCCCCCTGTGATGACCTCCCCCGACCGGATGTACCTGTCACGAAAAATGCTGGCTATGCCCCTGATAGGGTTAAAAGTGACCTCTTATTTGACCGGGAAATAAATTAGGCTCATTTTCCTTTGGCACGAATTCCGAAAAAAAAACAGACAACTTTCTTGAGGGGAACGTCTCTCCCCGATTTTTAACTGGGGGGGGGAGGGACGCGACTCCCGTCCCCGCCGCCTCCGACGCCCATGCCCAAAAATTAAGTACAAATAAATGACTCAACGACATAGGATTGAAAATGACCTCTAATTTGACCTAATAATAAATTAAGCTCCATATCCTTTGGGACGAATTCAGCAAAAAAAGAGTAAAGTAAGTCAACTTTCCTGGGGGGGGGGGACGTCCCCCTTCAATTTTTTAACTGGGGGGACGCGTCCCCCGTCCCCCCGTCTCCGACGCCCATGAATGTATGGGTTTGTTTACAGTGATCAAGGATCTGTTCGGCAGCTGTTATCAGTGCTCACGAGTTGTTTTCCGAGTTGGCCACGAGCTAACTTAATATATGCTACGCGTTGTGAATTTAAGGGAGCACACATGCTTCTTAGTGCGGACTTTCTCTGGCGACCATCGATAATTAAAATAGATTAATACTTCCAGTATGTGGTTGTGGCGACGTTTTGAATATTCTCGGATGCAACTAAAAGTGAACATTTCTGGTCGGAAATGAGGAGCATCTTTATGGCTAAAATTCAGAAAAGTCTGTTCTAGCAGAGCTAGTGTCAACATAGCTACACAGAATCGACCTCAATAGTAGTGGTGACGTATGGCACACTCCCTTCATGGACTGTTTGTTGATTGAAATGTCATTGTCTGAAACCATCTGGATCACAATTAATATTATAAATTTAGTTGTTTTGGGTGTTAGTGGCTATCTCATACGCAATATTAATCGAATACGAGAGGAATGACATATAGGAGCAATAGTCGGACATGTTGGTTTGGAAGATGTATGCCTGAAGCCTGACCCTCAGCAAACAGAACATTTTTTCCCTGTGTTGAGCTTGTCATAAGGACACAGTCTCAGACATTGCTGGCACGATTTTGTCCTAAACGATAGTATATAGG
Organism: Semibalanus balanoides; assembly: GCA_014673585.1. Lineage (NCBI taxonomy): Eukaryota > Metazoa > Arthropoda > Thecostraca > Balanomorpha > Balanidae > Semibalanus > Semibalanus balanoides. Next base: position 36,329 of record VOPJ01016285.1, on the reverse strand, counting down.
TGTAGTTGTCGCTAAGCAGTGACCAATAGGTAACGGCACATCGTTGTATGATATAGCATCCTTGTTGCACATACACCTCAAAAAACATTTAGAGCCGTTTACGCCATAGAACACGTGCTCGTTCAATGGCGCTGCTGGGCTTTATTGCCCATAGTTATATGTGCACCGAATTGGACAGCCCTACCGGTGAAGCCGTGGTTGCCGTCTGCGCCTGTGGCTCCTAATGAACCTCTACATGATTACACTTTTGCAGGGGGTGGATGGGGATGGGCGGGGACGATCTGCCCCTCCCGGGTCAGTTTTTTGTTGCTCGCCGCTTCTCAAACCGTTAGATCTAGCGTCTGGAGATTTCCGAGCTTTTACTAATTTTTTGAATTACGCGCTGATGTCAAAGTTTTGAAGAAAAAAATCTTGAAGAAAAAAATCGGCTAAGGCGCAGAGCGCGCCAGTATCCAGGCTCACGTTTTTGGGAGGGCAGGAGGAATGGGGGGCGGTAGCTGGGGGCGCAATGGTTTCAATTCGTACAGTGGCGGCTAACAATAGAGTGCGCTCAGGAACAATGCCACTGGAAATTCACTCACCCATACTTAGGTTGTACATATTTTTGGGACAGAGGCGCATCTCAGGTAGCAAAATAGGAGGCGTTACCCACATCAGTCAATTAGAGGTGGGGCACTCTTAAAATTCTCAAGTAAGGGGACAAGTGATAATGAGCAGATTTGTCACTCTGCACTATGGTGCCTTGCCCTCATCCCTGGGTACGCCATGTTAGACCTGACTCCGCCTATGGCGCAGTAATATTATATTTAACAAATTACAGCAAAAAAGACCACATGTATCTTTCGTATCGTCCCAAACAATCACGAACAGCGCATATTTGTTATTCCGAATCCCCCCATTTTACATCCCCTGATTACGCATATGAATTTTTAATTTGGAATTTTTCCTTTTGATATGTGAAATCCCAGTTCACTGGAAGCTCAAAAACGTTTTGGAAATAAAAATCGGACAAACCCACACTGCCTCAATGACCTTTTAAGAAACAGCCAAAATTGACGCATTTTTTGCCCCATGACCCCCCATTTTTTATTTAAAAATAAATTTCGGGGTCCAAGAAGAAAGATATTTTGACGGCGCATCGAATGGCGTTCGTCCCATCGAAATCGACCGACACATGCGGTTTTTAACGCATGCGGACCTTGCGGTTCTTGAGATCTCAGGGGTGGGGGAGCAGAATCTGCCCCTCCCCGCACGTTAACGTAATTCTATCCGCCCGTTAGGAATAGGGTTAAGGAAATCACTGGGCTCTTGGTGGGCCTGGGCTGAAAATTATGAAGTAATGCGCGCGCCGCGCAAGCTAGTTTAGAGCTTAAAAATATGCTAAACAGCAGTTTACTTCCACAGCAGCACACAGGTGAAATTGTAAATTGCATTCGGAATCTGGGATAAGATGGTTTGGGATAAGATGGCACTGGTCTAACACGAGAGCGTTGACAGTCGTATTTCTTCTACCATACGCATTGTATGCCAAAAGATGGAGAATAAGCAGATTGCTTACTCTGTAACGATTCGTGGCTGGACCGTGCTCAAAAGCCACACGTCTAACCGGCACTGACAAGTTGCCGGACTCTTTTGATCGGCTGGCTCCAAACTTCAGAATCGAATGCATATTGCATAATGCCTGCCTTGCAGCCCGAAACAGCTATAGGTCAAATTATTAATAGCTGTGAGACGTTCTGTATGATTCATGGAAGACCGAACACAGTATGCACTAGGTAAAAACGATCACATGACGTATGCATGAGCAATGAGCATTGAGCAAGTCACCAAATGGCTGTGCTTGTGTTTCAGTCTTCATTATAGTCGTTGTTTCGTGTTATAAGAAGTTATTGATCTGTATTGATTTGACGACATAGATGTCTAATAGACACATTTCCAAGAAGGTAGGTACATACATACGTTTAAAACAAATTAAATAATATATGCATGGTATATGTCACGATCGTGTTATGCATGCAGTTCGAAAGAAAAATGGTACAAGTCAGTAAAAACCCAAAATGCCCAACAACACCAACATCCCAAAAGTAAATCAAACCAATTTGTTTGTGGTATGGATCGGGTTCAGAGTACATGGCTAAGTCAAACACGCTGCTTGCTGCCTGAAACTGCCACCCAATCTGTAAGTCCAGTTTAACGGGCAGTTGAGCCCCGGACTAATTTCAAACAGAATACCGACCGAAGGATCCACACAAGCTTGACATGGTCGACGCCTATGGCGCCAAATGGCTGGACGAATTCCGCATAGCCTTTAACCAGTGTCCTACTTCTGATTAATCAGTCGAATGGGTGACCTAGGTGTATCCGGCTTAGGAATATTCAACGGAACTCGTAGAAGATATCCGCTTAAACTCTTGAAGTATGTTAACTTTATGTCTTGGGCAATCAGGAAACCAAAGTCACGGCGTATATTTTTGGATCACGAAACAAATGTGAAGTTGCGTGAAATATCCTTTCTGGAATGTTTTGTGTCAAAATGTTAACAATTGCGCACGAAATAAGTTGATATGCTTTACAACGCGAACAGATTAAGTTTTCAGGAAGATATATTTTGTTATTTTCCTGGTGATTACGATTAACAATACGCTTACGATTAAGTACCATTTATTGATAATGTGATCTAGCATGATTTCATCTGTCATCGAGCACCAGTGTCTGCAGGTTCGGAGCTTGATCATGCTCAGGGTTCTGAACGAGCGATCGAAGTCAGAGCGGTAAGTCACAGTGAGCTTTAATAGCGCTGCAAGAGCTCACTGTGACTTGCCATGGTTGAATACATATGAGGCCATGACGGCTGCCGGGCACTATAGATAGCGAGAGATTCAGTCCTGAAAATGGTTAGTGTGCTGTTTTAAGGTCTCTCGGTGACCCTTGTTTTTCATAACAACTGCAGCTACTGACAGGAAAATATGGAAACTTCATGTAATTTTGGTTTATTATCTTGCTGAAAGTGATGATATAATAATGTGATCGTGTTAGAGTTGCTACGAACTGGCCCATCTCTATTTTCAGAGAAGACTATTTTTGGGCTTTGTTAATTGTTATGCTGATGCTCACCACAAAATATATGTCTGATTGGATCCACGTTCTTTGATTTTGAGATGCGTGACTCGTTTCTGTTGGCATTTGTCTTCGCAATATGCAACGCGTGGATTTCAAAGTTAAATTGTTGGCAATATTATCGTAAATTTATTCAGTGTAGTGTCGTTGACATAACATTTTATTATTGTTGGCCTTAGAAATGGAAATGCTTTGTCCCGGTCCAGTAAATGAAGGATCGCAATACATCTTAATTTATCCTGTTAAGCCTTCGGGCATGCGTATTACAAAGAGATGAAATTGAAAGCTTCGAACAATTTTGTGGAGCTTCGTAGCATGATTTATAGTTGATGTTATTGTGCTTGTAAGCTTTATAAATCATATCTGTTGTCATCGTTATACACCCAGGGCCTCCACGATTCCAGCAAACAATATTGCTAACTATACTCATTGTCGATTCAATCACTCTGTAGCCATGCTTTTCTCGGACGCCATGAGGAAGTAACGGAGGATGGAGCAAACTCGAGGCCCTCACTTCTGTCATTAAGGGCCAATACCAACCGCCTTGCATTGCACTATTTGCACAGCATGATTCAATCACCGGGCAGGAATTATACTCAGTGCTGTGAGGACGCGCAGTACCGACGATGTTAGGACATTCGTTTTAAACGGTTGATATAAAATACGTGGTTTTCACTGTGATTTCCTGAAATGCAAAACGGATTCAGGCTTATAAACACAGGTTATCGTCACTCCGGCAGCATACACGTCTTGGTAGCATACGTCTTGCAACTTGGTACACGCGGCCCCGATGAAGCTTCTGGTCCGCTACCGCCGACTCCACTCCGCTCTAAACTGGCATCGTAGGCTGTACCGCAGAGCATACTGTCTTTGTAGACTGTACCGCAGATCACTGGTGTCTTGCGGGATAATGTCAAACGGGACGCGCTCGTTAAAGGATTTTAGATATTGAAGGCAAACGGTTTTTGTGAGTCTCGCTGACAAAAATTGCGAGGACAATGCAAGAAGCAAGTAAATGACGATTAAAGCTTTCAATCTCTCGAAAATCAGCACAATCCGTTCGCATGGCACATTGATCAGGTCATGTAATGCGCAAAGGAGATTCAAACAAGGGTGCTGCAATCCATTGATCTCCAAATCCATAGCCCTATCCACTGGGCCCAGTCCATTACAAATATCTCAAAAGACAACTGCTATGGAGATAACACACCACATAAATGGTGTCACTTCTCATCTCCTCAATGCATAATGTTTTCTGGTGTTAACGTAAGGTGCTGTGGTCGTCGGGATAGAGGGAGGGGCACTCCTGGTCACCTGCTCTTGGGTGGCGGCATAGAAAACAAAAATCTGGAGTCATCCATCGCACTCTTTCTCAACAACCAGTTACCATTTTTCATAACCCTCCGTTGACCACATACAAGTTTGGTGCCTGTCGGGGAAATAATACACTCTGATGCATACCTATTAACAAGGTGTAAATAAGGCGTACAAACTGCAAAGCGTTCGCCGACCAGCGAGTGGCTTGTACCACACAGCAGCGGTGGCCGGCGCCAGCCCGGCCCGAGCTAAGCCGGCGTCTATTGAGTTAGCCGGACTGGTTCAGGACGCGAGGTCACACCTCTGTTGCCGTTAAAGGCCATTCATTCTCTGTCACATTAGACACGGACTAATTGCCACTAAGGCGCGCTGTTTGCTCTTTGTCCACGGTAAATGACATATAATATGGGCGCCGGTTATTTACGGTGTAACTCGATGGAGCGCTACGGATGCTGCACTTTTAAGCAGAAACACATCAGTGTTCCCGGCTCGACTTTTGCAACAGCAGGCACCGTGTGTAAAAGTTAGATCGATGATTCCCTGCCCTTTGCTTTACGATGCACTGAAATTTGGCACAAAAGAGATCTTTTGTGGTCATACAAATTAATCAGTGTAAGTGCACAAGACAGATGACCATCAGTGTGCAGGAAAGCTGAAAAGAAAACATAACACGGGACAACCTACATAGTGCTGGGGCGCTGAGCCCGGCCTCTCTGACCTTGGCGCTGCCCCGGCTGCGCTTCTCGGGCGGCGTCGGCACAGCTGCCGGCAATCCGGGAGCAGGTATAGCGCGCCAGATCCGGATCTGCCATGGGGCCGCGTTGGTCCGTGAGTTGGAGAACGGCTCCACTCATCGCTGCGGGGTGCCTCGCTACTTCCGCTGATATTTCGGCGAACATCACCCTGTAAGCGGATAGAAGATCTCGGTGCGGTCCGGAGCTAGTGCTGGGCGTGAGCTCAGTCGGTGTTTACTCAAGGTCCATACACAAATCCAGAGGGAGATCTTTGTCATTCTTTGTAGACTCCGTTTTTTATCTCTTTTCGATCGGGGTTGCTGCGGAACTGGTGTCACTCGCTGTACGCGGGAGACTGCCGCTGCTTTCGCCACCACCGTTGCTCCCGTTGCTTCCGCCGTCCGGTGTGAAGTGCCCGTGGGGGAGCGGCCTGATCTCGGTGGCTGCGGACGTCACTGCGAGCGAGTGCGGCACCTTGGCAATCTCGCGGGGGCCGTTGTTGGGTTAATTTGGGCGGCGTTATATTGACTGTGGTTTGAGGAAGCCGGTTTTCCTGCGAATGGCAAACAGCTTGCCGGTGGGCAGGCTGCTACTTGCTCTGTAGTCGGTGTGGCTGTGGTGAGCAGGATTGAAGCCGCATTTCCCGGATGACGGCGAAGAGCAGCGCTAGAGGAGCCATTCGGTCTCGCGGCGCTCACCGGTAACCGCCGTCAACCGGGCGCCGAGCTCGCGTAGGACAGCCTTTGTCGATGGGCCACATGCTCCTCCAGTTTCGAATGCGACTGGTTCAAACCGAAACCGCTTGAAAAGCTCAGCGTATTTGCGGCGTTTCGCGAGTTCGGCGTAATGGGCTGCTGCTCCGGCTTTTGCAACGTGCCATCAGTGTGCAAGTGTGCAACGTGCCATCTCAATGGCAACGTGCGTAAGCAACACTTAAAATTAAAAAGTAGGGAAATCGCAGTACTCTCAATAGAAGAGGAAAAAGTTAATGGGATGGCGTATAACAAAGTGGCTAGTGGCATAACACGCTGTCACATCAAACATTAACTAGTGTTTCATAACTAAATGAGTCCACTCACTCATAAACTGAACGGAATTTGGCTTGGACATAATTTCCTACATGGTCTCTTCCCGGATCATTTAGAGAGAGCTCACCCGCCTGCTCAAACCCGCGGCGAGCTCAGACATAAATGTTTATCATTGGCAATAACTTTTGGTTTGTAATTTGCAACAGCTTGGGTGGTGGAAAGTCAATGGCTTGATTTGATGAATGAAGATAAACATGTTCTGGAACCAGATTCTTGTTAAAGCTCTCATCGTTGGCATCGTGCAGTTTTACGTTTCGAACAAGAGGAGCGCTGAGAAATCTGACTAGCGTATTCATTCATTTTGTATTATATTTAACTGTGTCGGTGAATAAAGAATAAAGCAAAATTGTAATGCTGCCATCAGGCACGTAGACAAGGGGGGACGGGGGCAGCCGTCCGCCCCCGCCCCATGGAGGCCTGGTGGTCCCTTTTTGGTTTTCGGATTTTAAGTTTCGAACAAGAGGAGCGCTGAGAAATCTGACTAGCATATGCATTATTTTTTATCATATTTAACTGCTGTCGGTAAAGAACGAATAAAGCGAAACGTGAATGCTGCTATCAGGCACATAGCCAGGGGTTGCCCCCCCCCCCTGGAGGCCCGGCAGGCCCTTTTCGGCGCGTGCAGCGCGCCGAAAAGGGCCGACGAGACAGCGCGAAGCGCGGTATCATGGGCTCTTTATGAGCCGGAAGACCACGCGAAGCGTGGTTTTCGTGTGGTCTTTAGATAGCTCTAAGCCATGTATGGTCACCAGGGCCCTCTCTGAAAGACTAGAAGGCCTCTTGGACGTTTAAAAGAGCCCTGTGCATGTCAGAGGGGCCCCTGGACAAGCCGAAAGGGCCCCTGGGCGGATCAGAGGGCCCTCTGAACATGTTGAATGGCCTCTAGCCAGCACAAAGGTTCCCTGGACAGGTCGTAGTTAGTCGTAGTAGGTCGTAGTCGTAGTTGGGCAGGTCGGAGGAACCCCTGGGCAGGTTGAAGGGGCCCCTGAGTAGCAGTTCTTGTCATTGATCTGGTTCACCCATTTGTACCCACTCAGTTATTTAGATTTCTGGGTTGGATATGCATTTTTTTTTACTTTTCTTGGGTGCTGGACGGGCATCGGTTTGACAATTTTTAGTAATGTCGCTAAGCGTAATTTTTTTACTTGACAACCAGATGTTTATCCAGGTCAATATGTTTGTATATATATGCTATAGGACAATTAAACAATACATTTGGCAATTATATGAGAACAATAAAATAATCATGGTAAGTAATAGTGGTGTAAGATTTCGAAAATCTCAAATCATGTACGATCCAAAGTCTGATCCAATATGAAAATGTTGACCGAAAAGTGTTCGTTGAGTCTAAATCCACAGCGACACACAGGTGCATGATATTATTTATCGTTAATATCATGCTAGTAACTATGCTAGGATAATGGTTGCAAATATTGTGAAAATATTTATCTGCTTAATCCTTAATCTGAATGGGCCTGACCGGGTATGGGCCTCAATATTATGAATTTGAGTGGGTCTGGTCTGGGTCTGGGCTTGGTGTTCATGAAATTCTACTGAGCTGGGCTTGGGGTTTAGGCACCCATGACAAACTATGCTGAGCAGGTCGGAGGGACCCCTGAGCATGTCGGTAGGGCGAAAAAGCAAAGAGCGCAGTTCCTTACCAGGTCAAAAGGGCCCATTAGCAGGCTGGAAGGCCCCTAGCTATACCAGAGGGTCTCTAAGAAGTTCAAAGGGCCTCTTTACAGGTCAGAGGAGCCCCTGAACAGACCGTAAGGGCTCCTGGGTGAGTCAGAAGGGCCCATGAACATACCAAATGGGACCTTCGCCCGTACGAAGGGAGCAGACCCTTTCATTCGTTCTACTGGGCCCTTTCAACGCTCGGGAATGGGCCTTTTCGAGGCGCCCCCTCCCCCTTGGGCGAATTGCTTGCAACGTGTCTGGTTCATGGGCCTTTCTGAGGGTCCTGAGGGTCCTGGTCCAATCCAGCTCAGCAGATGTTGAAGAAATGGGGCATCACAAAATAAAGTGTCCGATGTCCGTAGTTTTCGTATATATTTGTGGGGTCCTTCAACGCTCGGGAAGGGCCCTTTTGAGCCCCCAACCTGAAAAATCCTGGTTACGTGTTTGGCTGCTATGTCGTGTTTTTTGTTTACGGTTGGTCATTATCATTATTATTGGCAAATATTGCTGCTCTCGTTTTGCTTCTCTTTCCTTATGTTAACCATCCGCTGTTTGTAGCACCAGTAAGGCACCGCAGACTGTATTGTCCTATCATTGTCAATTGTCCAAGAGTAGCAATGATACTATGCTTCAGTCCTTGAATCTGTCATGCACTCGTTCCTTTTCCTTCTGTCTAGCTTACCACAGTTAAAAGTGAATAGCATGTTTTGCTGTATTTGTCGCGAACATTTTGATAGAAAGGAACTCCTGGTGTAGAGACATTACCTGATTGTGCTGAAATAAACATACATAATTGCACGTCCAACGGATTTCGCAATTGCTGTTCACTGACAGAATAATAAGTTGAGATCCCTACTTACCGTCAACATCAAACTGACTTTGACTGACGGTTCTATCAATAAGGTTCTTTGGATAATAATTTCTCACGCTTCACATTCATTGTGAACATTTAGGAGTTTATTGACCTCTAACATTCTCTTCATGACAGAATAAAGTTTATAGCTGAAAACAATGACAGGACTCTAAATTAATTTCATTCCTCAATTGAACTATTACGGTGAGCAAAACTCAAAGTACATATCTACATGCATACAGTTTAAAACTTCTCGTCAAATCCGGCCATCATCATTCTGGCATCATTCCTCGTCATGACTCTTCTCATCTAATGAGAGCATTAGTCTGTGATTAGATCTAAGTTTCACGGGACCACCAGGAACAGTAGAAATAATAAGACCCATTATAAAGCAGCGCGTCCAATTCCAAATATAAGGCTACCGGGATCATCTTCTCTTTCGTGCCCTTGTATAAGTCACGTTCCAGCGACATCAAACACCAAGACGAGAGCTAAGAACTACATCAAGGACCAATACTGTAATTTCACACCACCGTACATATACGAAAGTGTGGGCCTGATGTTGATTCCATTATAAGAATTCTGGACTTAAATTTGGCGCTACACGGTAGGCCAACAGAACTGTAAAAATAACTTTGTTAACGGCATCGTTTAGTGACGAACCCCGGTGGTCACTTTTTTGTAGTTCGCGCACGTGTGTCCTTCGTCTCTTGATGTGCTCGACTCTCTGTTTTATTTATTTCGGCTAACATATGATCATTTGCTGGCTAAAATTGTTATACATAATGCCATAGATAACAGTAGACTGTTTCAGATAGACTGATAACAGTAAATGTAAAAACATACTGATAGGATACATAATTATATTATATATATAAACATACTGATATATAACATAAACATACATACTCATACTGACTGATAACAGTAGACTGTCTACTGTTATCTATGATAATGCAAATACTAAGGATCTTTTGAGATGCTTCTGTCTTAGTTGATATCACTTGTAACATTTAATTTAATCACATAAAGATTTCGCTCTGCAAGGCACCGCTGCGCATGTCTTTTTGTCAAAGTAAACTACTGAGAAAATCTGCATCAGGGTTTCCCCGAATCAATGGTTTTCTGATAATCACGCCTCACCGGCCGTGCTAATTAACCGTGATAACGCCCACTAATTGCTTCAGTCTGTCACATCAGCTCGCGCCGCTCTGTCCGCCGCCTACGCCCCCCGCCCTCCTGTCCGCCTGGCGGTAACTGCCGCATCCGTCAGGGGCTGGAGCCTACGCCGCTACGCCGCTGTCCCGGCGACCGACAACAATACCGGCGGCCGCAGCCGGCAGGCGGCCACCATTCTTGCCGTCGCCTTATTGGGCCTTATCGTCGGCAGGGGGCTCAGCGTGCTGAGCCGGCGGGACGCTGCGGCAGGGGAGGGAGCCGCCGAACCGGGCCAGGGGAGGCGGGCCGGACAGGGGAGATGGTGGTCAGATCCAGGGAGATGGGTAGGAGACGGTCAGGTCCGGGGAGATGTCCAGGTCCGGGGAGACGGTCAGGTCCGGGGGAGATGGCCAGGTCCGGGGAGATGGCCAGGTCCGGGGAGATGGCCAGGTCCGGGGAGATGGCCAGGTCCGGGGAGATGGCCAGGTCCGGGAGGAATGGCCAGGTCCGGCGGAGATGGCCGGTCCAGGAGCTGCCAGGTCCGGGGAATGCCAGGTCCGGAAGACGGCCATCCGGGAGAACGCCAGGGTCCGGAGAAAGCCCACCTTCCGCACCAGACGGGACAGTCAGACGCCACCCTCCGCACCAAACGGGACAGTCAGACGCCACCCTCCGCGCCAGACGGGACAGTCAGACACCACCCTCCGCGCCAGACGGGACAGTCAGACACCACCCTCCGCACCAGACGGGACAGTCAGACGCCACCCTCCGCGCCAGACGGGACAGTCAGACGCCACCCTCCGCACCAGATGGGGCAGTCAGACGCCACCCTCCGCACCAGACGGGACAGTCAGACGCCACCCTCTGCACCAGACGGGACAGTCAGACGCCACCCTCCGCACCAGACGGGACATCTAATGCCCACCCTCCGCATTCAGGACAAGACAGTTGCAGACCCACCTCCGCACCAGACGGGACAGTCCGACCCACCCTCCGCACCAGACGGACAGTTCAGGACCACCTCTGCACCAGACGGACAGTCAGACCCACCTCCGCATCCGACAATGACAGTCAGACACCACCCCTCCGCGCCAGACGGACAGTCAGACAACCACCCTCAGCCACCAGACGGACAGTCAGACCCACCCTCCGCACCAAACAGGACAGTCCAGACGCCACCCTCCGCACCAGACGAGGACAGTCCAAGACCACCCTCAGCACCAGACGGACTGTCAAGAAGCCACCCTCGCGCCAGACGGGACAGTCATACGCCACCTCCGCACCAGACGGGACAGTCAGACGCCACCTCCGCACCAGACGAACAGTGCAAGAACGCCCACCCTCTGCACCAACGGACAGTCAGACCGCCACCCCTCAGCCACCAGACGACAGTTCAACCCACCCTCCCGCCAGACCGGAAGCATCAGATGCCACCCTCCGCCACCAAACAGACAGTCAGACGCCACCCTCCGCACCAGACGGACAGCTCAGACGCACCCTCAGCACCAGACGACTGCTCCAGACCCACCTCAGAAACACCAGGACGGACAGTTCCAAGACGCCCACCCTCAGCCACCAGACGGGACTGTCAGAAGCCCACCCTCCCGCGAGACGGGACAGTCAGACCGCCACCCTCCGCACCAGACGGACAGTCAGACCCCACCCTCCGCACCACGACAGTCAGACGCCACCCCTACTTGCCACCAGCACCAGTCAGACCACCCTCGACCAGACGGGACAGTCAGATGCCACCCTCCGCACCAGATAGGGCAGTCCAGACGCCAACCCTCCCACCAACGACCATCAGGACGCCACCCTCGCACCGACGGACATGTCAACGCCCCCTCCCGCCACCCAGAACGGACAGTCAGATGCCACCCTCCGCATTTCAGACAAACAGACAGAACGACACCCTCCGCACAGACGGGAACAGTCAGGACGCCACCTCCGCACCAACGGGACAGTCAGACGCCACCTCTGCACCAGACGGGACAGCAGACGCCACCTCCGCAATCCCGACAAGAAAGTCAGACACCACCCTCCGCCGCCAACGACAGTTTAGATGCACCACCCTCAGCAACCAAACGGGACATTTTTTTCAGCCGCCCACCCTCCGCGCCAGACGGACAGTCGACCACCACCCCTCCGCGCCGCGGGGCAGTCAGACGCCCACCCTCCGCATCCATCGACAAGAAGTCAGGTCAGAACACCACCCTCCGCACAGACCGAACAGTTCAGAAGCCACCACCGCTACCAGACGGACAGTCAGACGCCACCCTCCGCACCCAGACGGACAGGTCAGACCGCCATCCTCCGCATCAGACGGGACAGTCAGACGCCACCCTCCGCGCCAGACGGGACAGTCAGACGCCACCCTCCGCACCAAACAGGACAGTCAGACGCCACACTCCGCACCAGACGGGACAGTCAGACGCCACCCTCCGCACCAGACAGGACAGTCAGAAGCCACCCTCCGCGCCAGACGGGACAGTCAGACGCCACCCTCCGCACCAGACGGGACAGTCAGACACCACCCTCCACACCAGACGGGACAGTCAGACGCCACCCTCCACGCCAGACGGGACAGTCAGACGCCACCCTCCGCACCAGACGGGACAGTCAGACGCAGGGCATATAGCTGATCACTACGGCTGTAATTTTGAAGCTGCCCAAGGATATTCGCGACATTCGCGTTCTAAAGCAATCTGCTGCAGGAGAATGGGATGATAAATATTGGATTCGTAATCACTTAGCAAACAGTGAGTAATGACTCAATCCATCTCATCGTTTTCTTTTGGCAGCTGCGCTAATAGCGGCTGCTGGACATGGCAAAGGGAAAACAATGATGATATCCAAAGATAACGTTACGTAAGCATCCTCCGACTTTTTCTCAAAGAAAGCATAATACTCACATTAACACATATCGGGTAGTAACACGGAGCAGTGCTCAGAGTCGTTCAGAGTCGATGTTCAGAATAGTATTCATCCAGTGACAACATTTGCAATGTTGTGATTGTGCACAAACTACTCCTCCGTTTTCTTTGTGTCATATATAATATGTTTCGGAACACATCCATACAATGGGTTTCAGTTGCCACGTTAAATGACATCGTTACAAACATAGCACCCATTCTTTAAATTGACAAACAGACAGTCGAGGTATACAACAAACACTTTAAAAAACATCCTTGAGACACGTTTGAACAAGGCAAGTGCAGGAGAAGCCTTGGCGTTAATGCAGTAATGCATTCCACACTTTGGTGTCTCGGATTAAAAACGAGTGTCTGGCGAGTTCAGTGCATGCGCGCGGCATCTCTGGCTGCCCGTAACTGTTAGCCCTGGTCGCAGGCGTGGACACATCAGAGCGCCTGACGATACGTAAGCAAATTAGTTCAGGGGCGTTCTCGACATGGACGAGCTTAAACATGGTTCGATAGTCGCGCTCGACGATCATATCAGCACCTGTACGCCAGCCAAGCTCAGCGGTGTGGCAGATACATGCTCGCGGTATCCCAGGCCAGCACCAATTGCGCGCGTCGAAGTTAATGTATTTCTGCAGCCTACGCTTTTTAGTTATTACTCGTAAACAGCTTCCCCAGACACGCATGCAGTACCGCAAACGAGGGAGCACGAGAGCCTCAGCCGCTTTGTTTCACTCGGTATGCGACGCTGCGCTCTGGCGAGCACGATCCAAATGCAGTAACGGCGGCTGGTAATGGTCGCTATGTTATGCTTCCATGTCAGATGTGACTGTGAGTCAAGGGGATACCCATTACCCAGGATCTGTACNTGCCGGTTATATAAACCAGGGGCTGTGCCGGTTATATAAACCAGGGGCTGTGCCGGTTATATAAACCAGGGGCTGTGCCGGTTATATAAACCAGGGGCTGTGCCGGTTATATAAACCAGGGGCTGTGCCGGTTATATAAACCAGGGGCTGTGCCGGTTATATAAACCAGGGGCTGTGCCGGTTATATAAACCAGGGGCTGTGCCGGTTATATAAACCAGGGGCTGTGCCGGTTATATAAACCAGGGGCTGTGCCGGTTATATAAACCAGGGGCTGTGCCGGTTATATAAACCAGGGGCTGTGCCGGTTATATAAACCAGGGGCTGTGCCGGTTATATAAACCAGGGGCTGTGCCGGTTATATAAACCAGGGGCTGTGCCGGTTATATAAACCAGGGGCTGTGCCGGTTATATAAACCAGGGGCTGTGCCGGTTATATAAACCAGGGGCTGTGCCGGTTATATAAACCAGGGGCTGTGCCGGTTATATAAACCAGGGGCTGTGCCGGTTATATAAACCAGGGGCTGTGCCGGTTATATAAACCAGGGGCTGTGCCGGTTATATAAACCAGGGGCTGTGCCGGTTATATAAACCAGGGGCTGTGCCGGTGTGCTTGCTACGTTGCTCCTAATCGCTTGCTTCGCGCCAGCTTGGGCAGTGTGCTGTGACTAGTGGCCCTCAGACTCACCACAAGCCTCAGATGTCCAGTCCCTCACATAAGCCACAGACCTCAGATGTCCAGTCCCTCACATAAGCCACAGACCTCAGATGTCCAGTATCCACACTGGCCACAGCCACAGGCGGCCAATAACCAGTCCCTCACACTGGCCACAGGCGGCCAATAACCAGTCCGTCACATTGGCTCTATGCTGCCAATGGCTCGTCCCCTGCACCGCTGTTGGCCCCTCGCTCTGGTCACAGGCGGCTGCTTTTAATTCAATTGTGTCCGGCGGCGGCCGGTGCCGGCGGTCCCTGCGGAGCCGGCGCCGTCGACCGCCGACCACCAGTGAGACGGGACGATATGGCCGCCACCGAGCAGCCGTTTCCGCCGGCAGTATACCGCCCCGGGGGCCAGTTGCCGCCCTTCATCATCCGCATTTTGACGTGGCGAAACAAAGGGGCCGTTCCGGGGTTCGAGAAGGAGGACCGGAAAATGGAAAACAAGAGCCGGACGCCGCAATTGTCGATTGTGTTCACAGCACGGTGAGATATATCTGGCAATGGTAGGAAGGTAACGCGTGGTTGATCTATACCATGGGAGTGCTATGCTGTGAGTGGAAATGGCAGCGGCGGAATAGGATTGCAAGAAGCCCTAGGGTCCAGCGCTGGACTGCTCGTCTCAGCAGCGCAGATAGTTGTTCCCTGGTGGCCAATGTCATCTGCCCGTCGCATTGAATCGCCATGTTGTACTTGTGTGGTAAGTAGATTGGGGGGGAGAAGGCAGATGTCCAGCAATGAGTGGAGTCTGATCATATGTGAAGCAACGCTTCGCTCATCTTGCACCATATCAATATGGTGGCTTGGGAAATGATGCCTGTTCTGTCACACGTTAACACTACAGTCTGAAGAATTGCATTAGTTGATATGTTGCCCTTTTTGTTTATAAAATAACAATTTGCAGTATCGGATGGCTCAACATTATTACTCTCGCAATATGTCATGTGTCTCAAACAGCTATTTCAATGATTGTGAGTGAGTTCCTATGTCAATGCGTTTCGTGATTCATGTTAGATATAATACGAGTTTATATAGAGAGCGGACAGGTGTCATGCGATTGCAATAGAGGATGCGCGTGTGGCTGGCTTTTCTCTCTGCGATTACCATCGATTGTCTAGCCGGAAACAGCTTTCAGCACTGTTTGTTCATGCTAGAAAAGTATATCACCGTGAAAGTATGAATATTGTGGCATCCGTTCCAAAGAAATATTATGTAGAATGACCAAACGCTGCAGATAGATTATTGTGATTTCTTCAGACTGAGTGATTAGCTTTCCTGTAGGCACATCCAATTTTCGTTGTTTCATCCCATTCCTACAACACACATTAAAAGCGTATCACCTTGCTTCAGTGAATGTCTTTCCAGGCCGTTTAATTACTTAGCCTAACCTTTAAATATCGTTCATGTTGAAAGTCCTTTTGCGCCAGGTTGCCTAATACCTATGCTTGTGGACAATTGTGGTAGTTCAAGATTCGTCGTGCATTACTTTGTTACTCACTCTAGAAGTAATGAGACTGGATGTGAGTTGGGAAATTTTTATATAGTGGTTCTGCTCATTTCCAAAATTGAGGTGCATTTTAACGTTTGGTGGAAACCCAAGCTGGTCACAATCACCTGAAGCCATGCTTTGGCGGCGGTGCTTTTAAGAAGCATTTTTGTCGTGCAGCCGCCCAGAGACACTTAAGCCTTGCTGAGCAAGGGCTTTTAGAATATTGTATCATGCCACTTTTTCATGCTAAAGAATACAGTTCTATCATTTTTAGCGAGGTCGGCTGACATTACCCTTAAATTATGTTTTAAATTTAAATAAATAATGGATAGTCAAGTTCTTTGCTTACATAATCCTGCTGAAAATCCATTCCGAGATCAACACCAGCCACCACGAGAACGAACCAGAAGCAGGTCAATATCATAACAAAAACATAATACCTACAGACGGATATACCATACGAACCCTGTCCAGAATCAGATCAATATCATAACAGAAACATACTTCCTACAGACGGATATACCATACCCCTAACTATTCTAGATAATTACAAGATATTTATGTACTTTACTTTTTTGTAAATTTAATCAATCTCGTGAATACACTGTGCGCAATTTGATTCCTAAGAAAACAGAAAGAGGTGCCCATATCAGGCGTTTGTTTAGTAACACTAGCGCGCGCTGGTAACACGTTCATACTGTGGTGTGTAGGTTATTACTTCACCGCGAGGAAAACGTCACACCATTGCTGTACAGAAACACCAATCATTAACACATACCCACTCATCCGTATTTCATCAAACGAGCTGAAGTGAGTAAAACCTGGCGACCATATATTACAGAACGAAACCCACTATCATTAACGTGAGTCTCCCTCATTATGAGTGTCCCTAACAGCGCCAGGACCAGATAACTGGCGACCGGAGCCCGGAAGTCCGGTGAGAGCTTGTCTCAGGTTCCTGGCTACGGCGGCTAATTTCCCCTGCACCCCTTCTTACTGCTCTGCTGGTGTAGCAGCCGCCGCTGGCCAGTGCAGCCAAGCGAGGCTCCTTTAATGACGCAGCCATCACCGGATCGGGGGTGGAGACGCCGCCGCCGCGGGGGCCAGCGACAACACCCTGCTCGCAGGGTGCCAATTATTTCGCTCCGAGAAGGGCTTAATCGTCGTCTTCGGTCGCCGGAGCAGGCGGCGGGCCCGCTGAAGGCTCACCCTCGACCGGGGCAGAGCCGGGAGAGGGGACCGTGGGGACCGCCAGGGAGGCTAACGTATTGGAACCCAGCAGGGCGATAATGGTCAAATGCGGCGGAGGGAGCGTGATGCTGTCCAACACAAAGTGTTTGAGATAAATTAAGCGATGCATTTAAGCTCAAGACCAGGGACAAAAATACTATATTAGTTCTTATAAATATATCTACCAAAGAATTATGCTACGTTAACGGCAATAATGATTCGCCCCTGTAGTTCAGTCGGGAGAGCGCTGGGCTCTTGATCTCACCCGGTAGTGGCAGCCCGGGTTCGAGTCGCTTCGGCGCTCGCTGTTTGCCCCTGACTGGGATGACCTGCGGCCGGTGGCAACGTTCGCGTTCAAGGTCAGTTGACGTCAGAAGGTGGGGCGATCGTGTTTAGGTATGTCGGGCACGTAAAACTTCCGCCTCTAAATTCTGCCTGCCACTAAAAATGCGCGATCGGGTGGTAGGGTCAGGGCCTGTGCAGCAAGCTATGCTTAGCGCGGGTGCCGCCGGTCCTCGAAATGATGTGACTATGCACTGCATGGTTCGTGTTGACCTCTGCTGGCGTGGGTGGTGTGCTGCAGGTGCGATATTAGCCGTGCACCGGAGGGTGCACAACAGCGCTGTTATGTGCTCTGCAGCCTGGGCAGGCAGTTGAGCGCCGTTACGGTTTGCTCGTGTAGACGGAGCCGTTCACAGCGCTGTATGAGGACTCTGCAGGGGCAGGCAGTTGGGCGCGTTGCAGTTTGATCGGTGGACGGAGCCGGTGTCACAGCGCTGTAAATAGTGCTCTGAAGGCCTTTGGCAGGCAGTTGAACGCGTTACAGTTTTGCTTCGGTGGCCACGGAGCCGTTTTTCACATTGCGCTGTATGAGCTCTGCAGGGCAGGCAGTTGGGCGCGTACAGTTTGTCGGTGGGGTACAAAGACGTCGCGGCTCACAGAGCGCTGTGTGATGGCTCTCCGCAGGGGCAGTTGGCAAGTTGAGCGCGGTACAGTTTGCTTCTGCGTTGGACGGAGCCGGCGTTCACTAGCGTCAATGTATTGGTGCGTCTGCAGGGGCAGGCAGTGGAGCGCGTTACAGTTTGCTCGGTGGACGGAGCCGGCGTCTTACCTCACCCCACGGGATCGATGCTCGAGTCTCCGCCGGTGGCAGCCTCGCCACTCTTGACACCCGACCACTCTTGCCACTCGCCTGGTAATGGATGTTGAGCTGGCCTCTCCGTGTTCTCACTGCAGGGCACGGACGCCCTGCTGCGAGGGCGCTGCCTGTGATGACGGCGCCACCGGGCCGGGGGGTCGGCTCAGACCCTCAATTGAGGCGCTGTCACGGGACTCGTGAGTTATCGAGGCAGCCGAAGAGGTCTGGAAAGCGGAAATATAATCGTTGTCAATAGGTTCTAAGTGTCTGGTTGAGGTAAGGACATTGCAAGTTAGCAAAATAGACCAAAACAGTTTTAAGATGTCAAAAGGTGCAAAGAGCTTATGAACTAAGTTGTCATTCGACGGACAGGTGAGAGGTAATAATATGCATTGCGGATGTTGAAATGTGCTTCAGTCTTCCGTAAGTATTAACTGGCTAAAATGATATTCCCAATCGGCTTCGCAGTTTAATCGTTATACATAAAACTCAGAACTGGTAGACTAATGATAGACTTTCGATCCCTGCGCCTATGTATAAATCCGAGAAGTCTACGACGCAAAAAACACCTTGTCACGGTCGGATGAGGCACACAAAATAAGATGATTATTCAGACGTTTCATATTGTCCTCAATGCTCTATGTAGTGTGATCCTTTCTTAGTTAGCATGGTTATTCCAGTTATAGTATTGCTCATGATATAGGTAGTACCTGGAGTCTGGACTGTCTCAGACACAGTCTTAGGTCAGTCGGGCCTAAATTTGGGCCCGGCGCCGGCTCCGTGATCCTGAAATTTGCATCTCTATACGGTATATATTAAACGCTGACAAGGTGAACATACAGTTAGTTCCCTTAAAGTTTCAACTCTCAGAGACGAACGCTGCAGTATTGGTTCGTACGCCTCATTTCTGTGCGGTGATGGAGGTAGGCTGTTCCGCAAGACCGAAGTGCGCTGCGGTACAGCCTATAGCAACGTTGAAGGCAGGGACTATCATGGGCTGGGTGCACCCATTTTGGGTGTCGAACTAAATTTCTTTCCGATGTGTCTGGGAATTGGGTAAATGTATTTGTGTTATACTTTTCCATGCGGTTACTGGGTGGTCGATTGTTTATGAACAATTTTAGAACAAAATGGGCACTAAGCGTTACTTTCTTTCTGTGGGGTACTTGACAAGGCAGATGCTTAACCAGGTAAATATGTTGTTTAAATGATATAAGACACTTAAACAATAGACTTTGGCAATTACATGACAACGATAAATCTTGGTAAGTAATAGGGCAGTTAGATTTTTAAATCATGTCTGATCCTAAGTCTGATCCATATATGATGATCCATGATAATGTTGACCGCAAAGTGTTCGATGAATCCAAATCAACAGCAACCACACTGACACAGGAATGGCCTGATATTAATTATTCTCATGTTACTAGTATGAAATCACCATGCTAGGGGATAAGTTGACCAAATTTTGTGAAAATAATTATCTGCCTTATCTGAATGGGCCCCAATGGGCATGGGTATCACTATTATTGAACGGTTGAAGGTCTTGAGTCTTATGTCTGGTCTTGGTGTTCGATGGGCTATCGGCAAGTGGACTGGGCCGGTCTGTCCTTGGGTTTGGGCACCCATCGATAGTTCTCTGTTTGAAGGCAAGGGTTTTCACCTCTTTTCAATAACTTAAGTAGTTCAAAGTGATACGTAGGTTGTTGACAGTGTTGTTTAAATTATGAAATAATGCTATATTGTATAGTCTAACCGTGAATTGTGGGATGATTTGTCTTCTTCAAAAAAGCCACTTTAAAAACATTGTCTAATTTTGTTTGTTCAATTTGGGACAATACGTATTGTTTTAGATTAATATTTTCAGTCAATCTTTTTAGACCAATTCTGGAACTGAAGATAATATGCAACAGCAAAGTATTTTCTCGGCTATCCTGTACTCAGACTAGGCAGGTAATAGCAGCGCAATGGTCCGAGAATACAGCTTGTTTTTCTCCCGGTGTGGGGCCCTCCTTTAATCTGGGCCTCCTCTAGTATCGGAGGCCTACAGAGCGCCTGGCTTTCTAATTCATAAATTTGAACGAGCCCAACATTATTTCGTTTTTGGTAAGTATGTGCAGGGAACTTTTTGGGAGTGGGTCCGGATTCTGGGTTGCAAGAGGGAGTTGGTAGCAAAGATAATCACAGCCGCTGATCGGACTGACAGCTGCGTGCCCAATGTGCGGATAGATTTTGTTGGGTGCCGGGGGGAACAAAAGCCTTGGTGTATTTCTCGGACCTTCGACACATCTAATCTTACGCCTGCCTGCGCTTTACGTCCGGCTGTCGAGCTCCCGATAGGCAAATCGGCGGCGGAATACTGTGCGTCAATCTCAAATCGTCTCTTCTTTTTTGAGCAAATTCCCGAAAACGATAAGAATTGTTCAAAAAAAAACGGTTACTATTTTAGAAAGAAAAAAATATTAATTTATATTTGTCAATAACAGCCAAATATAATGGCTATCTCTCAGTTTAAACTTAATACAAATGTAAAACATTCCCTTTATACTGTGAACAGTCGGAACACAGCGTTCCGCATGTTCGGCGGAAACTCAGCGACGATGTTTGTCATTCTGCGTGCTGAGATTGGTTTATACAGCTTGACCTATTACAGTTTCTGCACATACACTTATGCACCTCACAGAGATTAACTTTTGGCAGGTCTTATTGTTATGTTGATTTAATAGTTTTAATTATTTAATTGGTTCTATAATATGCCCGGCTGGGTATTCCCAATGTAAATATAATTTTTGCATTTGTCAACACTATATCAACATATGTTAAATATGTCAAAAATGTGGAATATTGTGTCAATAAAAATGCTTTGGAATTCAAATAGCAGCATCGGTACGCCCTTCTGCCCGGAAGCTTTCGCCTACACCACACATGTCTCTGCGTCACACCAGAAACGGAAAGATAACTGCTCCGTGTCCCGACTACTCAGCAAACACGGATGGCATCAAACATGGTTTGTTCAACCGGCCTCGCTTGCTTTCCACGACCACGTGAGTAGATACCCAAAGACAGCCATGACATTCCTGGCGACCTGTTTTAAGAGTAACTGTAAACAAATACGAGAGACAATCCCATTGAGGTATTGTTTGATGAACTTTGTTGTTCCATTCAGTATTCAGTGTTAACTTTACAGCGTACAATTGGAATGCGAAAGCAGTTCGATGGCCGAGTTTCATTGTCAGTTATTTAACTAAATGAAATATACTATATCTGAGAGAACACAACTCAAAATATTGCAACGCACAATGACAAGACAAGAGATTTGTTTCACGTCCAGCAGGAAACATTTGCATGGCTTTTCCCTCTCTCGAGTGTCGAACAGCAGTGAACTATTTGTGTATTCACCGTGCATCGAATTTCAAATCATTATAACAACATGCATATTACGAAAGAGCAGGACCAAGTTTATTTTAAGTTTTAGGAAAATGTGTTATTTTTATCACGCGAATGTCTTTGTCTTAGTTTTCACGGAATCTGATCTCTAATTAGCGTAAGGGCTTGGCCAGTGGCAGAGCAATCCTCTTATGAATCCCTCAGAATACATCGCTGCCACGTAGCGTCTGTTCAGTGCTGACAAACGCTGCCAGCTGCGGCGGCCGTGACAAGTGAGAACAGATTACCGCTAATAGCACAGCTTCCGCTTTCCTAGAAAGAAACATTGCATTTGCATTCCTTTACTCGTTGCATGATATGCAAATGCAATGCAATAAGGATAAAATGAAAATGAGGTATTTTGTATGCCTTCACTTGACGCTATTCATTCAAAGCAATCAAGTGGGCCAAATAATGCTAACACAATAACTGGCAATAGTTTTAGTCCAAAATGAAATATGATATGATTATATCCGTTATCTATCCAGCAAAATAAATTGTCCTTTCACTGGGTTGTTTTAATGGCCAATTTATGGCGCTGGAAAACTTTATTTCATTTCTTGATTTCAACGAACTATAATCAGGGACAGTGAAGATTGCTTGGTCATTCAAGCAGTAAACTTGTATTGCCTCGTAAATGTTTCAGTTCCTATATTAATATCCTGTTATTCGGAAATCCAGGGTCAGATAGGTATTACGGCATATCCGGTAAAAAGATAATCAAAAAGGTAAAAGGTAGTCAAATATTTGAGAAAAGATAGCCGGGTACAGCTTGATATCGTAACTGCATCGCAAGGCACTGCGTAACCTTGACTGGGAGTTAGTCAGGGGAGTCGCCTAAGTTTGATTAGTGGGAGGCCAGCCAGATATTTTGGAAGCAGCCAGGTGTCTGGCCCTAACACCCATATTGGCTGCCCATGTTGGCGAATGTTAAAATCCTGCTAATCTGGGGGAAGGTGGAGCAAGGTTGGAGCGATCCCGAGGGCAGCCCCAAGCCCCCTCCCCTTCTCTAGTGGCGACACCCCTGTATGCAGTCATTTATCGCACAAGCTGCCCATATTAGATATTAAATGCATGGTTTGTCATCGCAGAGCACAGTATGGTCACTTACATGTTGTCTACTTTGTCATCCGGCAGCCAATCCTGAATCACAAGAAGGACTGCTCCCCGATTCTTCACGTATATGATCGATTACGTTGAAGAACAAAACAGAGCATGGCTGTAGTGTAGTGCTACAGCTGGCTATTTCATTTTTGGACTAAGGACATCGTATCCTCTTGAGACTAAGGAACTCTCACCCTTTTCTCAGGAGTATTTGGGACGGGGTCGACTTCTACGGAAGCCTCTTCTTGCTATATAACCCCTGGTCTCTGGCACAGGAGCAAGTATACCTACTACCATGATAACCACTGTGCTGGATTGCCACCCTGGTCATGCAGTTTGGTTTGTGGACCAAGCACCGTATCCTCTTTGGGATCATGGTGCTGGAACTCTCACCATGCTCCGAGGGTTATAATATGGGGGCCGGTCGACTATTTCAGCGGCCTGCCCAGGGATTTGACCCTGGGTCACCGGCACAGGAGTCAGGAATCCTGCCCTAGCGCCAGATCGCCCCCTCCCCCCCTGGTCTGAAGCCATGGACTTTAGCACACTGCCCTTCCATCCGTCTGGGCCAGCGCCGGAAACCGCCGCGCACCCAGCTGGCGACCAACTCAGCTGGCACCGAAAAGGGGCCCGCGTGTCAGCCTCCAATGCGATTACTGGGTGTGATCCGCCACAAACTTGGTTAGGGCCGACTAGCGTGTGTAACTCGGCCGCCAAGTTGGTAGTCTCCAACAAACCGGAATGACCTCGTTTTGGTGCGGGCTGGGCCTGGGCCAACCCAGCGGCCACACTAGTCACCAGGCGAGGATGGATTACAGCAGGGCATGCTGCCGATCCCCTCTGCCCCTCCCCATCCCCACCGGCTCCCCGTACCCAGTGGGGAGGAAGTTTATTGGGGTGACAACAGAATTGCATTCATCAATGAATGGCACTTATCTGGCAGAGCACAATGGGGGGCGATTGCGGGTGGTAATAGGGTAGGGTTTGCTTGGAATTTATGTAGGTACGCCATATTCAATTTGGCACTGTGTAAGATGTTTACTTTTTAGCATTGGTTCATATCCGGTCATGCATCCATAAGATTGCCACTCAATTCATATTTATTCATTTCACTTTGTGAGGCATATCCGCTGCATGTAACCCGGCTTCAGTCATGACGTCGCAGTCATAAACAATACGTAAACAATAAAATTGCAGCTTGCGCTGACGCACAGCACCTACCATCCATGTCTTTCGGGTTGTTTGTATGTTCATAATTAACATCCTCCTCTCACCTGCGCGTGTGGTATGTGTCAGGCTGTTTGATACCGGCGAGAGTAGGCGCCCATCCCTTTTCCCTCTAAGCTCTTCCTCTCTCCGGGTGTAGGCGATTAGGTACGCCAATTATTGGCATAGAGTTATTGCGCAGTACACAATTCTTGCTGTTAGGTCACCCACTTTCCCGTGAAATTTTGTTCTGGCAACCACACCCAGGGGCGTCGCCACCAAATTTTGAGTGGGGGGGACGGACACTGGTGGATCAGCGTCGGCTTAGGGCATTTTTTGGCAAAAGGGCAACAATTTTGTCTTTCCGGATTTGGGCCGGCGTCAACGTTTTTTGGTATTAGAGCTTAAAGAAGCATAAATAAAACCACATACTTTGCAGCATATCGGATCCGTTACGAAATATACACATGTAAGTAGTAATAACGTTCCGGATCTCAAGACGCATGACACTCGTGGTGGTTCGGCGCCCAGAGATTGGATTCTCTCTAAACGCTGGAGGGGGTCAGCTGAAATGACGAAGAAAAAAGCTCCTTTCTTTGCAGCAGTCCCTGTGGACTTTCGATGTTATAGTAAGTAGGCCGTCTTTCCCTCCTTATACTGAAATTATTTAGCGCCGCGAAGATGCGGCGGCGAGATATTTTTACGGGTTTTGTCCTGACAAAACCAGAAATAGGAGACGGTGGGGTGCCTTCTCGGGCTTGTACGAGGATCAGTGCGCTAGATCAAATCCTTGTATAAGCATATTGCGACATGGCCTTACTATGTTCTTTTGAATGCTGAGGTGAGATTTTCCCCAGTGCTTTACTTGCGAGCGGATAGCTGGATTTTGAAACTGCTGCCATGGCCCAAGGCATCTTTGACGATACAATTGTCTATATTTTTTCTGATCAATTTGTAAAGCTGTTTGGTTCTTACAGTTCTTCTCCCAATCGCGCATTAATTCATACTCTCATCATTATAATGATAAACGATTGCTTTTTCTTTTGAGGCTGTCGGTTGGGGGGGCAACTCCGGCTTTTTTGTTGATGCTGGGGACCCGGCTGCAATATAGATGCCCCGCCCCTGGATCGGCCAGTTGGCTGGTAACAGTGGTCAAAATAATTTTGAAAGCAAGCGAAAACGGCTAGCTTGACGACTTTTACGCGCACGCATCAATGGGTCCCTGTTGTTATCTGGAAGGTAGCTTGGGGGAGATTGGCTTTCGTGGATGTGGAGATGCCCAGGGTCTGGTCCGGTCGCTGGTTTCCCACTATGTTAGATCGCAGGTCGATACGTTTTCGGCCCTCCAGAAGCTGGAAACCACTGGGTAGCAGGTTCCGGTTCGCTGATCGGGGTTGTCTGCTGTCTGTTGCTCTCGCGTTGCCTTTTCGAGTGGGCAGGGCAGACTAGCTAGGACACTCGGTCCGCGCCTAGAGAAGTTTTTATGAATGGAGACGGGCCTGGTGGCAAGCAACTGATCGCTTCAAGAAAAGGCAATACACTTATAGTGCCTTTGAATTTCTCTTCATTTCCTGTCTTTCCGAAAATTGGTGTCACTACCGCAATAACAAACTTTGTGTTCCCCGCGCAAGCGGCGCGACTTTGCAATTTTGCAATGTAGATAGATTGGATTTTGAACTGCTGCAAAGCAATTTTTATACGATAACATTGTTGACCAGTTTTTGGGGGCAAAAGACATGTTATCCCCCTTCTTAGGCTGTCGGGGGGCATAGCCCTGTCTCGGGCCCTGGATCCGCACAGCCTGGGCGTATGTAAACTCATTAAGCTTCAATATTTTCAAAGTTGTGCTCCGCATCGGCGAACTCACTACTTGGCGGCTTCAGTACTCACCGCCTAAACTATCGATCTGCGGGGGTGAAGCACGGATTTTACATGTTGTTAATGTTTACACCTGAAAACTCTTCACCATCGACCATCGATTTTTTCTATGGGAAACCTTCCTAGGAGGTCCTGCCTAATAGTATCGAAATCTGTTCCGCTAGAGTCTAGACGGCAAATTTGGCTCATCATACATTTTAGGGTGGGGGTTTTTCCACTTTGTTACTATCTACCTCTGCTCGTGCGTAATCCTGGATATTCCCGATTTGTATAATGGAAACTATAAGGGGTCTGCCAAATCTCGAATGCTGTCGCTAGCGACCTCCATTGCGGCTAAACGCACAATATCATACATGTACGGGTGGAGTGAGATTTCTTACCCCTCATGTATGTTCTCGCCTATAATTCTTATCTGGATACCTACATTTTTAAGGCATTTAATGGGTCATCAATTTCTCGAATCTGTCGGTGGCTGAACTCTATTGGCGTCTAGACAACAACTATCATATGTAGGGTGAAACAGATTTTTAATGTTCAATCTTTACCTGAAACTCTGTTTTCGGACACCAAAATTTCATGGGAAGATCTTATAGGGTTCACCATTCTATTTGCTTCTTTCTCTGGTTCTACAAAGCTTAAGATCGCAGATGGTATACGATTTGAGTCTCGTCCCACCTAAACTTGCTGCTCCCGCATCGGTTATTGAGCTAGTGACAAAATATTGTTGGCAATTCATAATAGATTCTTTAGCCTAAAACCGCTAGATCGCAGTTCTAGCGGGGCAGCCCCTACAGTTTTTTAAGCGGAGGGGGGGCCGAGTCCCTGCTGCCCGCCTTCTTTATCTCCGTTTTGGACCGTGGCCTCCCGTAGCGCCAAAAGGTTCCTATTAGAGTAATAGAATCCAGTCCTTGTCCAAAGTCTGATTAACGCCGTTCGCAGTCGGGTATCCAAAGTCTTTTCTACTCAATATCATATAGGGTATCGCGATCAGTGCCTCTTGTCAACATCGCCGATAAGCCGGTGGAAGCTGATTCGCAAGCCTTTCCACTGGTGTCCGGTACTCGTGTGGCTCCCCATCAAATCCCCGGTAACTGAGAGCTCTTATTGTGATGCGCCAGTATAGTGTATACGAAATGAGAACGTCCTTGTCCTAGAAATCCCTGGATTAGATGGCATGATTGCCCGTTGAGCTGTTACTCCAAAGCCCTTTCATTCCGATATGATGAGGACCCCTAGTCTATCAGAGAGGAGCAGCACCGCTTGGCAACGAGGGAAGGGGGCTTCTTTCAAGGGCTTCGTCTCGAGGGCCTGGATGGGGTCCTCTCGAGTCCGTGGCTGCAAGCTGCCAATCCATGTGTGGTTGAATTATCAAAAGTGGGTACACTTTTCGGATCTCTATTTACTTGTATATTCTCCTTTTGCGGTTCTAAAGACTACAATCGTAATTTTCTTTCTGCTGACATGCATTGTGACTTGATTTAATGGTGAGCCACATTTTTCGGGTGACGGCTACCTTGCGTTAGGGTACCCCTTACCAACATATGGTCCCCGTTTTGAGCTCATGCTCCCTTCATGGGGGTAGTTACATAGTATAATTGAAATTAGATCGGTCTCTTTGTATACGAAAAAAGGGGCATAATGATAAGATCTTTCATTTATTTAGACCCCGGGTACCGAGAGGTTACCTGGGGAAGTTAGCTCTTAATAAGGCATTCCATTATTGAAAGTATCGCACTTTACGGGCTCGGATAGGTTTATGGACTGGATGACCTACCCTGCGGAGCCGCGCGACTGCCATCCTTGTCGGGTGCGAATTAGATATATGCTGGCTATGCCCTGAATAGGGTTAAAACGTGACCCATCTTTAGTTTGACGGGGAATAAATGTAGGGTTTCATAGTTTCGCTCTTGTGGCATCGAATTTCGCAGAAAGGAGTAAAGTAAGTCAATCTTTATCTTGTGGGGGGACGTCACTTCTCCAATTTTTAACTGGGGGGACGCGTCCCCCGTCCGCGCCAGCTTCGTCCGACTCGCCATGCCCAAAACTTTAAGGTACAAGGATAAATGACTCTCAAAATACGATATATATCGGATTGATAATTGACTCTAATTTGTACCCTAATATAATAAATTTAACGTTCCATATTCCTTCTGCGAATTCATGCAAAAAAACGAGTAAAGTATACGTCAACTTTTCCTGGGAAGTCCCCCGCTCCTAGTTTCTGTAACTGGGGGTACGCAGTCCTCCCCGTTCCCTCCCCGTCTCCGAACAGCCCCATGCCTACCATCCGTTTTGTTCGAAGTTGTTTTTTACCGCCGGCATAATCCCTGCGGCACAGTTAGCGTAGGCTATAACGCCCGCCGGGATCCGTGGAACTAACAACTTATAGTTGGTGATACCCTATATAGTATGGGCGATATATAAGGAGACGCTAAACATTTTTCACAAATAAAATGTACACATATATGCCTACATTCAGATTCATCCGGAGCTCTAGTTTATTCTATGACCAACATAACTGCATATACCGGATAACTAAAAACTGTGAACTGTTTATAAAGGTACGCAAAACAAGAAAGTAATACACGGTGCAAAGAAAAGGTGAGGTAAATATGCATGATTACTTATTTAAACTGCAGATGGCTTACCTTTATTCAAATGATGACATTCTGCGATACTTTTCGAAGAAGTATTTCCTCACTTACTTGTGTAATGCAACTTTGTTTTCGGACCGTCTTCTATGTTTTTCAACATTGGACCAATAGCAGTGTTCCAATTTATTGGCGCACTACATGACAATGCGAATTATCTGTAATTTCTTAAGGCTGTTGGAATGATGAAATGTGTTGTCTGTCTGGTATTTTTGGATTCTTTGAATTTAAGCATTTTGGATATTGGTCTAGGCAAAGTGTTATTCATATGTGCTAATAATATCATAATACTCTGCTCCTCACATTGTCGGTGAATTTAAGTATTTTGTGCTGAATACAGAACCCATTTGACGGGCGGCTTTTTATATATTGTTACGAGTGAGTGCTCGCTCATCCTTTCGTGGTATATGGGAAAAATCTGAATATGAGCGGCCCAACCCGCCCCGGCCCGGCCCAGCCCGACCCGACTCGTGGCGACGTTTTTGAGAAGCTCATATCTCTGCAACCGCACGTCCGATTGACAAGCAGACTTCTTTGCTGAGCAGCCCCATCCAGCCTACCCTGTTTGAGACCAGTGTCGACTCATGTGGGTGACTACCACTGCTCGTGGCGCGTGCCGTGTGAGGAGTGTTGAAAAGTGTTTTCTCATAAAAACTCCGCAACGGCTGGGCAGATTGTGCGCAAACTTTGTGTGAGGTGGCGGCCCCTCAGCCCTTCAGGCAAGTGGCGGCCCCTCAGCCGCCACTTGCCTGAAATCAGGGGTGGGGTGACTGGACTCTGCACGTGTGCACGTGCATACCCGTATTATATATCTCATGAACGTCTGAGCCGATTGTGACATTTGACAAATTGTCGGGTGTCTCTCCCGTGCACACTTTGCCTAGTTACTAAACTTTCGATAAAGTTGTGTGGCTGAGACGAAGACTGCATTTTTTTCAGTAACACTTGGTAGTGATATACTTATACATGCTATCTACATGAAGCCAGCCGAGATCACCAATCACATCGCTCACATGATCATATTTCCTCCGGCCAGAGACTACTCGCGCAGCGAACCTCACTAGCTTCTGTACCCGTTTGCGTTGCGTCGCATTGCTAGCGCCATAGGCGTAGGAACGCGAGGGGCCGCGGGGGCCATGACCCCCTCACTTTTAGTACAATTTTGTGTGCTAAAATAAACCATTTCATTTCGTGTTACAAATTCAAAAGCGCAACATATTTGCGAAGACGAAAGAAGCTCAAACATGCATAGAAATCTCGCTTAGGGGGATTGGGTTCCCCTCAAGACAAGATCAAAGTTTCGCTGGCCCCCTCACTTTTCGTCACGCTCCTACGCTTCTGGCTAACGCCATATACGGACAGACAGCACAGACAGACGAATCGCTGAGAACACCAGACCTTGCACCAACGTAACCATCACTGAACTGACTGGGGTAGACACGAGTGTCTCGGAGCAGCGCAACCGTAATGTCATAACTGAACCTGACCTAACCTTTATGTGGAGGTTGGGTCGATACGCGGCCTCCGGCTTCACGAGGGGTTGAGTATGGTGCCTCCTTTGCGGCCTTCGGCCTCCTCGGAAAATGACGCATTTTCCTTCGTTGATAATCGTTATAAGATTATTGTGTTGCCCCGGTTGCGCTACCCTGAGATGCTCATGGGGAGACTGTGCCTGCTGTGGCTCAGTCCACACAAAGTGCCAGAACACCGCCGTTCCACGTGATCTGTATGTGTGGAAAAGGTCATGTCACTATCGAACTAGACACCTATATTCTTGATAGTGACTGAGCAGGTGATAGTTGAGCCGGAAAAGCTAATGTTGATTCGGGGAAGGCGCCGAGTCATTTCGCGGGTTCGAGCGCGATGAGCTGCGTCTTTGCCGCGTATTTTTTGTATTTTTTCCATACCAGTTGCAAGGGCTAGACAGGCTGTTTGCCATGGATAGGAGCATCCCATGTGGATTGTAGGTACTTCGGTGGGCCAGAAACGTATAGTTGGACGTCATCAGAATCGGTGATGATGCCAGTGTAGGGGAGACCGGGCACGTTCTGTCACTTTTTTGCTAATTGGCCCTGGCGGGCACACTGGGCATGTTCTGAAGATCCCGGATAAATTTATTCACAGCCGAGACCGTGGACGGCCTTAGTACCAGAATCTATTTGCCTGCAAGATGCAAGTCGCTGCAGTTGCATTTGCATTTGTGCCATGTACTTTACATCTGGCATTTTTTGCTTGAAATCACTACAATGCCAAATCATGAAGAAATAGTAATTTTGACAGATATCGCGTGCATCATCTTAACTCTTCCCCTCCTTATTCTTCGCTTAGTTATTGTGATCATTTTGCTGTTTGCGTTCGTGTCCCGTGCACCATCTTGACACTTTTTGCCACCTCTGGAAGAACCGTTGATAGCTGCCAATGAGTATTGCATAAGGGTTGCGTGAGCAGTGCACGGCCGCCGAGATGCTTCCGCGCGTGCGTCTGAATGTGCACGCGCTGATAATGCTGTCTCACAAGTCTCACAAGCTGTCTCGCAATTGTCTCACAAGCATAAACAAACAATGAAATAGGCTTGAATGATGCTTGCATTCTACATTTTTAAGTTTTACAACATGACTTGTTTAAACCTAAGACTAAGGTTTTAACATTTTTCCCTTTTGTATTGCAATGATTAGGAAATTTTGACTGGTACATTTGTCAAATAGCTCACTGGCCTCTTTATCTTCTTGTATCTTTAAAGACCGCGCTCAACAGTTTCATCTACGTCGCAGGTTATAACCGTAACTGGTAGGGACAGTGCAATTCAACCATATGGCACTCCCTTAGTTCGGCAGGGTCAATAATTCTGTATTAGCTGGCAATGTGCGTTCCCATGCATGCTAAAACATTTTAATGAGCGCAGTCAACAGGAGAACGGATAAACTAAAATCAAAGGTCATGCACTGTAAGCCAGAGGCCTTTCTCGACTTAAGACGCAACGTTAGAATCTCGGCTCAGTGGCGACTCATTGTTATTACCTACAATTGTGCTTTGCCGCATAGGTACCAAGATGGAGCTATTTGCACTCCACAAAGGGATGAGAGCCGACCCTCTGCGGACGTCTGCATAGAACCCAGACACCGTGAATTGTGGCCGTGGATTATTCCGCACACTCATATATCTGGCTTGCTTTCAGACTTCTGAGCTAAAACCTTCATCCCTTGCCCGTGGTAAAAATAGACGACAGTGGAAGGACGTTATGCATGCATCGTCGCGCAGACATATATAATCCAAGTCTCGGGAGAAGTAATTATCTTATCACCCTCTCGCCTGCGGAGATATCATTTAGAGCTGGAATTGGAAATGCCCACTTCACCGTTCCATAAAGGTGGTAGCCGCAGATCTGTGATCCGATGTCATAAATGCAGCGCGCTCTCTGCGTGCTGGCAGGGACCGAGTGCGACAGTCAGATGGAGGAGGGACTGAGGGCGACAGTCAGATGGAGGAGGGACTGAGGGCGACAGTTCAGATGGAAGGAGGGCATGAGGGCGACAGTCAGATGGAGGAGGGACC
The DNA here is from genome assembly GCA_014673585.1 of Semibalanus balanoides. Taxonomy (NCBI): domain Eukaryota; kingdom Metazoa; phylum Arthropoda; class Thecostraca; order Balanomorpha; family Balanidae; genus Semibalanus; species Semibalanus balanoides. The sequence continues at coordinate 4,203 of VOPJ01016285.1, read as the reverse complement.
GACGGCGACAGGTCAGATGGAGGAGGGGACTTAGGTGACAGTACAGGATTGGGAGGAGGGGACTTGAGGGTGACAGTCAGATGGAGGAGGGACTGAGGGCGCAGTCAGATGGAGGAGGCGCTGAGGGCGACAGTCAGATGGAGGAGGGTCTGAGGCGACAGTCAGATGGAGGAGGGACCGAGGGCGAGCAGTAGATGGATGGAGGAGCTGAAGGGCGACAGTCAGATGGAGGAGGGGACCGAGTGCGACAGTCAGATGGAGGGAGGACCGAGGGCGACAGGTCAGACTGGAGAGGGACTGTGAGGGCGAACCAGTCAGAATGGAGGAGGGACCGAGGGTGACAGTATATGGAGGAGGGACTGATGGCGGACGAGTCAGATGGAGGAGGACCGAGTGCGACAGTTCAGATGGAGTGAGGACCGAGGTGCGGACAGTCCGATGGAGGAGTGACCGAGGCGACAGTCAGATGGAGGAGGGACTGAGGCCGACAGTCAATGGAGGAGGGGACTGAGGGCGACAGTCAGATGGAGGAGGGACCGAGGGCGACAGTCAGGATTGGAGGAGGGACTGAGGGTGAACAGTCATGATGGAGGAGGACCGAGGGGCGACAGGTCAGATGGAGGAGGCTGAGGGCGACAGTCAGATGGAGGAGGGACCGAGGGCGAAGTCAGATGGAGGAGGGACTGAGGGCGAACAGTCAGTGGAGGAGGGACCGAGGAGACGGACAGTCAGATGGAGGAGGGACCGAGGGCGACAGTCAAGATGGAGGAGAGGACCGAGTGCGGTACTAGTCAGATGGAGGGAGGGACCGACGGTGCGGACAGTTCCGATGCCGAGGATTTGACCGAGGGCGACAGTCAGATGGAGGAGGACTGAGGGCGACAGTCAGAGTGGAGGAGGGACTGAGGGCGACAGTCCAGATGTGAGGAGGGACGTGAGGGCGACAGTCTAGAGGAGAGGACCTGAGTGCGACCACCGTCAGTAATAGAGAAGGGACGAGGGCGACATCGATGGAGGAGGGACCGAGGGCGACAGTCAGATGGAGGACGGGACCGAGGGGCGACAGTGCAGATGAGGAGGGACCGAGGGCGACAGGTCAGATGGAGGAGGATGAGGGCGACAGTCAGATGGAGGACCGGGACGAGTGCGACAGTCAGAGTTGGGATGAGGGACTGAGGCGACAGTCAGATGGAGGAGGACTGATGGGCGACAGTCAGGATCTGGAGGGACGCGACTGAGGGGCGACAGGTTCAGGATGGAGGAGACTTGGATGGTGACAGTCAATGGAGGGAGGGACGAGGGCGACAGTCAGATGGAGGAGGGACTGAGGGCGACAGTCAGATGGAGGAGGGACTGAGGGCGACAGTCAGATGGAGGAGGGACCGAGTGCGACAGTCAGATGGAGGAGGGACCGAGGGCGACAGTCAGATGGAGGAGGGACTGAGGGCGACAGTCAGATGGAGGAGGGACCTAGTGCGTCAGTCAGATGGAGGAGGGACTGAGGGCGACAGTCAGATGGAGAAGGGACTGAGGGTGACAGTCAGATGGAGGAGGGATTCGAGGGTGACAGTCAGGATGGAGGAGGGACGTGAGGGCGACAGTCAGGTGGGAGGGAGGGAACTGAGAGGGTGACAGTCGAGATGGAGGAGGGACTGAGGATGACCAGTCAGAGTGGAGGAGAGACGTGAGGGGCGACAGTCAGATGGAGGAGGGACCGAGTGCGGACAGGTCGATGGAGGAGGACTGAGTTGGCGACAGTCAGATGGAGGAGGACCGAGTGCGACAGTCAGATGGAAGGAGGGACGAGGGGACAGTCCCAAATGGATTGAGTGACGAAGGGCGACAGGGTCAGATGGATGAGGGACTGAGGGGCGCGACAGTCAGATGGAGGAGGGCACTGAGGGCGACAGTCCAGATGAGGAGGGACCGAGGGCGACAGTCAGATGGAGGAGGGACTGAGGGTGACAAGTCAGATGGAGGAGGGACGAGGCGACAGTCAGATGAGGAGGGACTGAGGTGCGACAGTCAGGATGGGGAGGGACGAGGGCGACAGTCAATGATGCGAGGAGGGACTGAGGGCGACAGTCAGATGGAGGAGGGACTGAGGGCGACAGTCAGATGGAGGAGGGACCGAGTGCGACAGTCAGATGGAGGAGGGACCGAGGGCGACAGTCAGATGGAGGAGGGACTGAGGGCGACAGTCAGATGGAGGAGGGACCTAGTGCGTCAGTCAGATGGAGGAGGGACTGAGGGCGACAGTCAGATGGAGAAGGGACTGAGGGTGACAGTCAGATGGAGGAGGGACCGAGTGCGACAGTCAGATGGAAATAACCCCGCTCAGCTGACGCCGGATAAAGCGCCACGAAAACGGAAAACAGACATTACACTTCCAGCTACCAGAAACTCAGAGATATGCTAGTCCTGTCTGGAGTGTTCTTCTGAGTGGAAATGTTATTAGGCCAAACGCAGTCTGCGTAGTATTTTTGCAATATCATTTATGTTGCACATATTGTGTTGACAAATAATGACGGTGTCTGTTGATAGCCAACCAGTTACACAATTACCTCCATCGTAGAAAGTATCAATCTAGACAAATGTTCTTTTGGTGTTGATTGTTTTGTGCCTAAGTTTACCACATAAGGAACATACTTGCATTACAAAGCCATTAAGATAACAGACACGTTTATATTCGTCAGTAAAATGATAGGTATCGGAAGATCTCAACTTAGTGATCCTTTGGTTTCAGATGAATAGCGCTCTCATGGTGGAGATTAAAGAAGGCCAGTACGTTCCTTACGTTGGGCATTCCTTTTGTTAGTGCATTCTTTTACAAGAACACTCAGTGAAAAGGAAATAATTTGATAGACGTAGGATCAGGGGGCAGGGGGTCCATATCCATTCACTTTTTGACCATGTTTTTTGTTAAAATAGTTTATTTTGTTTGGTGTGGAAAATATTTTACGGTAAAAGGTTCGCAAGAACGAGAAGGACCCAAAATCTGTCACAAATATTGCATAGAGGGTTTGGTTTTCAATCAAGACGAGTTCAAAGTTTGACTGGCGCAACTGACTTTCCATAACGTTCCTCATGTGTGTCTCTGGGTAATGTACGCCATTTGTTTTTCTCGGTAAACCTCTACTTGTCTTAAATATATTGACGATTCGAATGCTGCCCAGAAAAATGCATTCTGATAAACTTCATTTGGGCTTCGTACCAGAAATGTCCACCAACCGCCAGTTAGCCCCAGCCGGTTGGACATTACACTGACTACCCGTGATATTTGGTCAGCTGGCCATTACACTGACTACCCGTGATATTGGTCAGCCTGGGCATTACACGTGACTACCTGTATATGGTTGGTCAGCTGGCCATTACACTGACTACCCGTGAACCTATTTTGGTTCCAGCTGGCCATTACATGACTACCCGTGCAGTATTTGGTGCGGTGGCCATTACACTGACTACCGTGATATTTTGGTCAAGCTGGCCATGTACACTGGACTTACCCGTGATATTTGGTCAGCTGACCATTACACTGATTACCTGTGATATTTGGTAGGCTGGCCATTACACATTAAGCGACATCGTTGTTCGGTCGTGATCTTTTTGCGCATGATTTACACACACGTTCAGTGGATATTAGGTGGAGTTTTGAATCGTAGCTTACTGTTGCAGGGAAACGAGGGCGGCCCGACGATACATCTTTTGTATTGTTCTTACCTGTCAGCCGGCCTTTCGAACGCAACGTAGCTGGGCTGGAAATAAGCTTTATATTTTGTTAATGCATTTTGTGAATTGACTCTGCCGCACTCCTATGAAGTACTAATTCAACTAACCGTTAAATCACTCAAGATACCCTCAACTGAATGAAATGGTACACAGTTTGATGGTATGCGGGAGTTACTTAAAAGTGATGATACTTGAGATCACATTGCTGCCTGTCGGAACATTAAGATCGCTGTGACTCGAAGCTCCTGTGGGGAGAGTACCATTATATTCCTACTGGAAAGTATTTGCGAAATAGCAGCTGTTGTGAGTTTGTAAACGTTGTAACAGGGAAGTTGTCACAAGAATATTTAATTTCAGTGCACTGAAGTTTATCATCAGAGCTGGAATCAATGTCAGCCGTGATGTAGTGTGTCGTGTCGTGTGTCGTGTCGTGTGTCGTGTCGTGTGTCGTGTCGTGTGTCGTGTCGTGTGTCG
>VOPJ01016284.1:0-22049 GCA_014673585.1 Semibalanus balanoides | reverse complement strand
CCCACGGGGCCGCCTCAGAGGGGCCCCCACGAGGCCGCCTCAGAGGGGCTCCACGGGGCTGCCTCAGAGGGGGCCCCACGGGGGCCGCCTCAGAGGGGCCCCGCACTCCGTAAGGGGGAACGGGCCCGTGTGCCCCCTTGGTTGCGCCTTTGCTTACACTTGTCAATTAGGTGTTGCCCCTCTTTTCCACTTTTTTTTATTATTTTCCTTTATCGAGGCTTGGTTGTGGGACGGCCGGAAGCTGGTCAGTGGTCCAGCGTGGCCAGCGGCAAGCAGCAGACTGGCTTTCCCGCTTTCCCGCCTTTGTGAATTTCTTCGCACGCCACTGCGCAGTAGTTCCACGATACGCATCATCTAGTTCGCTTTTGTTAAATAAACTCTGCCCACCTCTGCATTTACCATCTAATGTTCTCCAGGCGGCTATTTAGCCTGTCTTGGTCAAAATCATTGATTGAATAGTTTGGTTTGGCTTGGTGTTAGGGAGAAACCGCTTCAGTCCGTCAGAACTATTGCGCAGCCATGGGATGAAGGAGAAGGTGATTCCACGACATTTCGACCATTTCTAATACCAAATTACACCCTCATCTCTCACTTTTTGTCAAAATTAGTGTATAGGGTTATCTTGGGTCCTGAATTCAGCTGTGGAAATATTAGCTCGATCTGACTTCAGGTTATCAAGTTATAACCTCGGGCCTTTTGCGGGGTCACGTTGCAGAGGTGTTTTCGGAGGCCGAAAGACTGCATTTGACTTAACCAAATGCTTAAAATACTGGTATGGCTGAGTTCACAATGAAACGATTTTTTTCCTGATTTTTTTGCGTGACCTTGAATGACATTGACCACGTGACCTTGTGACCTTTTTTCGATGACCTCGTGTGACCTCGGGTACACATCTGATTTCAATTTTTCCCCTCTCAAAATACTTGTCAATGTCTTGTCTAACAATGCAACAAATAAAAAGGTACGTTTTTCCTCTAATTTCCATATTTTCCATCTATATACGTGCGTGTTTTCGAATTACCCCCAAGAGGGAGGGGTAGCAGGCAAATATCTGCCAAGCTATGAGACCGATTTAAACGGGGTCTTCACTATTTGATCTGGCGTGGTCTAAGACGGTGCCGTATATAATTGTATACACTTTGGTCTCATCTGAGTTGGACCAAATTGGAACCAAAAACCAACCCAACCATCAAAAATTGTTGCAGACGAATATCATGCTCAAACCTATGGGGACCGTTTGGAACAGTATCTTAACCATTCGATCCGCGTGGTTCAACGTTGTGGATAAAGTTTTTATCTACTTAATATTAAATAATATTAATACTTTATATTTAACCCGCGCAAACTGCAAAGGGGGTTCCCGCGCCGACACGAACGCAGGGGGGGTTGATTTCCCCCCCCTGTGAGATCTCCAAACTACGCAACGAGCGACAAGGCGGAAAACGGCAATTGGATAGCTCTACGGCCAGCTCTATCGAAAGTATCGGTTCTTTTCTTGGATCAGGTCATAATTGAGGTCACCAGTGGTTCACCAAAAGGTCAGATTTTCCGGTTTTAGGACTCTTTTAGACTCTTTTTCCAGAAAACCCTCAATTATCCGGAAACTATGAAGCTAGGAGTAAATAATTTAAAGAGGCAATGGATAGCTATTTGAAATTTTCCAATCGCACCTATGTCCTCAAAATGAGCTCAGATCAATAGTTTAGCCTCCCAGAGGTCATCGAAAGGTCAAAAATACTGTTTTTTAGCAAACAGTTTTTCGTGAATAGATGTCAACCTAAAAAAAAGACAGGAAAAACATTTTTGAAACGCCATCGTGTTTGGTCTCATTATGCCTTTGACACATATATTAACGGTGATTGTTAAGGTCAATATAAATTTTGACCCCACCAACAGGTCAAGGTCCATTGTGACCAAGGTAGGTCCATGTTGCATATGGGGCAAAGCGGCCAGACGAGCGAAACACTAGGGTCAAACTAATCGTCCTCTATCTCTTTTTCTATCAGAGTTTATTAGCAAATCTTGCTGATGACCTCAGAATGACCTCAGATGACCTTGTAAGAAAATCACTAAGCAACAATTGCAATCCTTCATATCATTTATAATGAGCTAAAAATAGCATGATTCTGAAGAATTTAGCTGATCATGCCATAATTCTCTGAAAGGGAAGCATTTGTTTATTTTCCCATTCACTTATAATGGGAAGGTCAGGAAATTGACGCTGACCTTTGGTACCGATACGAAAAATCCCGAGATATAAGATTGTAGGTACTGATATTCCTTAATGAAATCCTGCAAGTTTCAAAACTTTCGAAAAAAAGACGTGGGCTTTTGGCCACGAACGCAAACATTTTTTGAAGGTGAGGTCAGTTTGACAATGGACTTGGTTGACCTTGACCTGAGATGACTCAAGTCAAAAATTGTTGCAGACGACATCATGCTCCAAACCTATGGGACCGATTTGGACAGTATCTTAACCATTAGATCCAGCGTGGTTCAAAACGTTGTGGATAAGAGTTTTATCTACTTAATATTAATACTAAATATTAATACTTTATATTAATACACGCCGGATCGAATGGTGAAGATTGCTCCCAAATTGGTCCAATACGTTTGGAGCATGATGTCGCCTGCAACGATTGTTGGTGGTTTGGATGGTTTTCATCCGATTGGGTCCACTTAGATTAGACCAAAGTGGACAAAATTGTGTACAGCACCGTCATCATAGACCACGCCAGATCGTATGATTGGTGAAGGCCCAGTCCAAATCGGTTCTATAACTTCGCAGATATTTGCCCGTAACCCCTCCGCATTGGAGGTAATTCGAAAACACGCACATATATAGATGGCAAATATGAAAATTAGAGGAAAAACGCACCTTTTTTATTTCTTAAGTTGTTATGCAATACATTGACAAGTATTTTGAGAGGTGAAAAATTGAAATCAGTGTTGTACCCGAGGTCACACGAGGTCACCGAAAAAAGGTCACAAAGTCATGTGGTCAAGGTCATTCAAAGTCACGCAAAAAAACATCCAGAAAATAATATTCGTTTCATTGCAAACTCAGCCATGAAAGTATTTTTGACGATTGGGTAAGTCAAATGCACTCTTTATGCCTAAAAAAAATACCTCCGCAACGTGACCCTGCAAAATACCCGAGGCTATAACTCAAGAGCCTGATGTCAGATCGAGCTAATATTTTCACAGGTGAATTAAGGACCCAAGATTACTCTCTACAGAAATTGTGAGCAAAAAGTGAGAGATAAGAGTGTTTTCGACTTGTCGAAATGTCGTGGAATGCCCCATTTATAAAATAAGTGAACATGCACTGAATTTGAGTGCAATAAGGTACACACACACACACACACACACACACACACACACGCACACACACACACACACACACACACACACACACACACACACCCTCACACACACACCACCCAACACACAAACACACGTGTCAGCGTCATGCTCAGAGCAGTACCGCACAGCAAATCGCTCTAGCACGAGCTCTTTAGAGCCGACTGCGCGGCACCTTGCGCCGTATTTAGAGCAGGGTAGAGCCAGCTGCTGGAAGTCGCCCGGGACTAGTGGGCAGCAAAAGCGGTCCAGCGCTCAGTGCTGCCAGTTGCCATCAGCGACCACATGAACGAGTTCTTTGTAAAGTCGTCTTAGCGTAAGCGCGAGCGGGGCGCAGCCCGCCCCTTTCGCTCCCCACTCGCTTGCCAGAAGTGGCTGCGTGTTCGCTCTCGCTGCATCCGGAGTCCCATGCCCTTCACCGCCATTATTTCTGGTATGCAAAACTCCCCGCTCGCGTGCTGACGGACTTGCATCGCATCCTGAAGCTCGCCTTCCAACTCCATAGTCACGTTCCTTCTTTTCCTAGTCAACTCCGGTATCATACCAACGACGTACCATCTCCTTGAAACCACTCCCTGGTGTACCCATCCATAAAACCGGTACCCTTCAAATCCCTCCAACTTCGTCCTATTCAATACTTCCGGTTATCGCCCAAGTAGTAGAGCGAACAGTCAACCCAGCTCTACTATTACCTCATCCAACCATCTTCTTGCTCCTACCAACACGTTTCCGCCCCGCGGCACTCAAACAGAGACGGCGCTCACCTGTACAGTACCCTTACTTCGCATGACTCCGCGTAAAATCTCGCTTCTTTGCTAATTGACCTTAGCAAATGGCTTTGACGTTATTCACCAACCGGTAAACGTTCTAGAAAAACGCAGACTCTTCCAATAAAGGATACTTCAGTTTCAAGGATACTTACACGTCAACACAGATGTAGCTTCACTGCGCTCTGATGGCAAGGTTAAGATTTCTGCAAACGCGTGCCATACAGCAAGGATCTTTCAAGGCTCATCTCGGGCCCCATCTTTTCGCGCGTCGCAAATGACCGATCTTCATGCGGTGATGCACTTGTGTGCAATTACGCCATGATACTCAGTCATGATTTCGGAACCAAAATCTTGCTGCCCTGCGCTTATCGCTCGCATGAGTTGGCTCTCTCTGCTCTCGAGGGACTACTTTCTTGCAATGGCCTAAAGTAAACGTACAAAGTTCAAACTCTCTTACCATCGGCACACGACAAAATTTGCGCTTCCCTTCCTCAATTCTCCATCAATTTCGCGATACTTCTTTGCTCCGCCCGAGCACGCAACCTTGGCGTCGTCTTGATTCTTTTTTCCCCCCCAAAAAAAAAACCTCCCTGGGACGCTCACGTGTCCGCCCTCTCTCGCAAGTGCTGTGGAATCCTTATCAGCCTACCCACTATCCAACACCCGCCGTTTCCTCCTTCCAGTAGTCCTCATCGAAATCGTCGGCTTCTCTTGTAGTCTCACACATCCGTTTACTGCCTGGTTGTGTACGGCAGCGGCTCCGCCAAAAACCTACACCGCATTCAGAAGCTCTCATCAACTTCGCTGCCCGACTCGTTTCCGGAATAACGTAAGTACGACCGCGTTTCTGGTTATGGGTGACGCGCTGGGGTGGCTGGATGCTCCCAACCTTCTTCCTTCTACCAAACTCATCTGCCTTCTCCATACAAAGTCCGGCCGCACCGCTGAGCCGGAGAGTCTCGCCGAGATATTCGTGACCCACTGTGGACAGGCCTGCCCACTCGCGACACACTAGGCAAACCGGCTTTTATTCCTACCGCAAATTAGGACAAAGACTGGCAAGAGGCGCTTCGACTACCTGCTCCTGCTCAATGTGCTCATGGTATGAACGAGCAGCCACGCGAATTCAACGATATGTCTGTCAGAACAATTTAAGAACAGCTGAAGCGTCGACTTCTGTCAGCAAATGTCTATTCTGTTCGACTTTGTGCGAACGTGTTTGTTCATATGTGCGCATGTTTGACTATGTTGTCATGTCTTATCCCATGTTTACCTTTTATATGAACTCAGAAAACTGTAAAACACATTCGTTGGATGTGTCGTATTTTTACAACACACCACACACCACACCACACCCACACCCAACCCACACCCACACCCACACCCACAACCCACACCACACCCAACCCCACACCCACACCCACACCCACACCCATACGCACACGCACACGCACACGCACACCACACGCACACGCACACGCCACACGCACACGCAACACGCACATACACACCTACACACACACACACACACACACACACACACACACACACACACACACACACATATATATACCTTTATAACATGATACGTAGTATGGCATTATATATGAAGACAAAAGAGTGCAATCTATCTTCACTTCAGGCTGGGTGCCTGCTGGGCGCCGGATGGGTGTTGGGTGGTGCTGTGTTAGTGCTGACTGGATGCCTGCTGGGCGCCGGATGGGTGTTGGGTGGTGCTGTGCTAGTGCTGGCTGGATGTCCGATGGGTGCTGGGTGGGTGCTGGGTGGTGCCGTGTGAGTGGTGAGTGCCGGGTGGGCGCCGGATGTGTGCTGTACTGGAGAGTGCCGACTGGACGCACCACTAACACCTCTCCTCTGACAGGTGTCTCTCGTCACTATGGGCGTCAACTGCAGTCGCGGAGCGAGGCAGGCGGCAGCAGCGGCGCCAGCAGAGGGATTTGGAGATGCGACTGGACGGCCACTAACACTCTCCTCGACAGTGTCTCTCGTCACTATGGGCGTCAGCAAAAAAGAAAGATGCAGTCGCAGCCGGCAGCCAGCGCAGCAGCAGAGGGATTGGAGAGTGCCGACTGGACGCGCCACTAACACCTCTCCTCTGACAGGTGTCTCTCGTCACTATGGGCGTCAGCTGCAGTCGGCGGTGCCGGCAGCAGCGGCAGCAGCGGCGGCAGCAGAGGGACTGGAGAGTGCCGACTGGACGCACCACTAACACCTCTCCTCTGACAGGTGTCTCTCGTCACTATGGGCGTCAGCTGCAGTCGGCGGTGCCGCAGCAGCGCAGCAGCAGCGGCGCAGCAGAGGGATTGGAGAGTGCCGATGACGCCCACTAACCTCCTCTCCTTGACAGGTGTCTCTCGTCACTATGGGCGTCAGCTGCAGTCGGCGAGGCCGGCAGCAGCGGCAGCAGCGGCGCCAGCAGCGGCGGCAGCAGAGGGACGGTGGGTCACCTCAGCCATCGGAGGACGTCGGGCCGGCAGAGGCGGCGGCGGCGGCGGCGGCGGCCGGCCAGGACAGCCCTCTCCAGCTAGACTGGGAGCGCAGCCAACAGGCGGCGCTGCAGCGGCTCCGAGACGAGTTCAACAACAAGCCGCGACTCTTCCTCATCAGTCAGATGATCATGTCGGTGCATTTCTTCAAGAATTTTGACAGGTGGGCCAGGCTGACACAGCCCGCTAGCACAGTGAGAGGGAGAGGAACGAGAACGGTCTCCGTCTCCGTGCCTTGATATCGATATTTGCATATGAAATCATGACATATTGCCTAGTTGATGTTAACTGTTTACTGTGTGTCCTGCCCCAGCTGCTGCAACTCTATGCAGTTATTACGAGCAAGCGCTTCGCGCCCGCTCGTCTTTACGTGGTATATGATTATGAGCGACCCAACCCGACCCGACCCGACCCGTGGCGACGCTTTTGAGAAGCTCATTTCTTTGCAACCGCACGTCCGATTGACAAGCGGGCTTCTTTGTTGAATAGCCCTGTCCAACATTTTTTTTTACTAGTGCCGACTCATTCGGGTGACTACCACTGCGCGTGGCGCGTGCCGCGTGGCACGTGAAGGGTGTTGAAGGGTGTTTTGTCGCAAAAACTCCGCAACGGCTGGGGTGATTGTGTTCGAGTTTGGTGTGTGGTTAGGGGCCCCTCAGCAGCTACCTTTCCATAAGTCAGGGGTGGGGTGGCTCTGCACGTGTGCACGTGCACACCCCTACTATATATCTTAGGAACGGCTGGGCCGATTGTGTACAAATTTGGTGTATAGCTACGGACCTCTCAGCCGCCCCTTTCCCACAAGTCAGGGGTGGATGCCTCTGCACGTGTGCACCCTTTTTGTATCTCAGAAACTACTTGCCTGATCAAGATAAAATGCACCATACATTTCCTTCGCGCTAGCTCATTCATCGCCAACTAAGGCGCGTTACTGGTATTCAATAATATTATCGCACAACTCATCCAAGTGTTCCCAGTGCGAGCTGAAAGTGAGAGCACTCTGCACCTCAAATTTTGACAGGACGACATGTTTTGACGGAATTCTCTTACAACAGACGCGCGCGAATAGCATTTAACCCTATTCCTGGAGGGGTGAAAAGTACACCAATCTGTCGGGGGGGGGGGGCTTATTCGCCCCCCCTTCAGATCACGGCTGCCAGAAAGAGCTAAAAACTGAAAACTTGGTTTGTTGGTTAGGGGTCGACAATGAAACTCTATTGTCGAATTTTGGGTGACCTTAAGTCACTATTCTTCAAGGCAAATGACGTCATCAATAGTCATATTTGTCAAAACATGATATTTTCAGGAAACCTTGCCATTATATCTTCGAAAGCTATGGCGCAGCTAGGGAGGAATCCAAAAAAAGATGGAATGCAGTTTTAATGTCTTTCGGCCAATTTTGGCATCAGAAATGACCTCGGTCAATGGTTTGGCTGTAGGAGGGTCAACAATTTAAAAACTGTTTTTCAGCAAAAGTTTGTTCGTTTTAAATAACTTTTTATCTAAAACATATAGAGCACTTAGTTTCATTGCCATGTTAAATCATAAACATTAACACCATCATTTATATTTATACTTAAAGGTTAGCATTTGACCTGACATCAGGTCATCAAATATTTAGATATCACCCTGAAACTTTCAAAACATATTATTGGCATGTTTTCTCTTACATATATTCCGTTTTTTTTTAAAGTCATAAAAAATAATAAAAAATGTATCATTTTGTAAAAAAACATCTTCACAATTTTGGGATTTCAAAATTCCACATTTTGAAATTTTGAGATAACCATCTGAAAGAACAATCAATTATCTACCGATATTTGTTTTCACTAACACTTCCCTTCAACACACAACTCTTCACGAGTGCTTAACCATGACAATATTGTGTGTCAAAACGGCCGAACACGCCCCCTCCCACAAAAAAAATGTCTTGGACCCCCTCCCGATGATTTAATTTAGGAAACAAGTAAACCATTCGATGCGCAATGAAATGTTAAAAAAAAAGTCAGCAAGTTTGAAGATTCTTGGTTGAGTTATGAATGAACTGTACGCGAAAAACCTCAAGGGAGCCGATTCGATCGCCCCCCCCCAACAGTAATAGGGTTAACATGCACACCTGGTAATGGCGTAATTATCAATATACGTAATTGGGCATGGGGGATATTTATCAACATGAAAAGTAATGTGAATTACACACAAGAGTTGGAGTGAAATGTAAGCTTAAAGGAAATAGTTCACCTTGGATTGTTTTTTCAAACACGATTGATTATATTTTTAATACAACTTCTTTTCAATAATGTCAAAAATAAGCCATACATCGTGCCAAATTCAGGACAGAGGACGTCATTGACAATCATTTATTTTTTCTCAAAACATAGTGCGTACTTCTGCAAACGTCCAAACGAAAGGAATAAAATGCTCAGCCACCAGAAATTCGAAAGTATCGCGGTAAGATTACTGTAATAAGCCTCCCGATGGCCCACATCTTGATACTATGTTCGATGGCCCACATTCCTTCGACAAAAAGTGAAATATATTTCGGCTGGAGGAGCCCTTTTTCAGTCCAGAAAACTGGAGCTATGGTTTTTTAACACCGGGCATACAAAATGCTACCTCAGTTCAAAACCCATTGTTAAAGGGTGAACTATTTCTTAAAACTGAGCGCAATGACCGTGCCGGACCGCAGGCCTGGCTGTCGGATAGTCAGCGGAGTGTCCATCAAACAGGGCTGATGTGTGAATTTATCATCGAATCACGACCTGCAATCGGAATGGGCTTAACCATGAGCGATTGCTAATGTGTGTTTATGGTCAATATCTCTTCTGATCCGCAAATGCATCGGAAAGAGCTTATTGTAAGCTATCGCCGCTGGGTTCTAGGTCAACAATAGCTATTGTCAGTTGTCACATTACAGCGAGTACTGTAAATAATTGCTAATTTAAGGGAATAGGTCACTTTGAAAGTTGTCCTGAAATTTGGATTTAAGGGGTATTTAGAGCTGCATAAACCGAATATGGCATTTTTTGTGACGATAAAAGGATATCCGTCGACAAATGGACATATTTTTATTTTAAAAAAAACTTCATGCCAATGCATGATGTCATGCATATGGCCCAAAATACAAATACTAGTACAAACATTAAATTAACTGTCCCAGTGGCAGTCACTGAACCGACTCGGTAGTAATAACAATCGGTTATATTAACTAATAACAATAGTTACGGCTAGTTTGCGGCAGAATCTGAGTAAGGCGCAATTCAGACGTTAGTGGATATGACATCATACATCCGGCGAAGTTGCGTGCCCAAATCGGGGCACAAAACAGAGTCTTCTAAAAAGGGCCCACTAGTCCTGTGTCGATTTTCTTTAACGTAGCGAGTTAATTCTTCCACAATCCATTTTTCTATATGCTCTACAAATATGTGTATCAGTTCAAAACCCTATGTTAAAGGTGAACCCTTAAAGGGAATATAGCACCTTGGGAAAAGTATGTAGAATGATGGAGAAGAATCCCTGATTAAGGTCCTGCATTCATTTTGCGAAAAAAAGTCAGAATTTGTTGTAATTTGGAAAAATAGTCCCTTATGGTTCTACATGTGACGTCACAACAGTATTTGCGTCACCAAAGCGAGTTGTGACCGTCACAAGCGAGGGCATCGAACGGCAAAAAATCGTTCCTTGAATCAGTTAATTGCCGTAAAAATGTAAACAACTGCGTTCGCTGCGTTCCATGACTCCGCAAATAATATTGGACGCCGATTACAAACTGTGTTAATGTTTGCACTAGGTCTATTTCTAAGGCAACTTTTTAGTAATGTCTTTAATAGGGAAATCAAACTTACAATTGACAATGATAGTTACTTAAAACTATATCCACACCAGACGTGAATTTGGTCCAATGTGTGATTAGCCCATTGAATTGAAATCATTACGTTTAGGCCACCTGCATTACTCGCTTCTATTGCGGAGGAATATTTAACGGCTAACGGCGTAAGGAACACCCACTTCCAACAGTTGTGCCCTTTGAAGGACCTTTGTCTGTATTATTTTCAATGGAATCCAATGAAAATTCACCAAAGGTTATGGCCCCAATCACCTGTTTTTTGGGAAAACCGAAACTTCTCGTAAAACAACCACAAACTGCTCTTGATATTTTGAGTATTTGTATGAACATTGACCCAGCCACCCATCAAACACATTTGTCAACTCACCACAGCTATCATATGGGTAATTCTTTAATTGGAAATCTGGTTCACAATTGACATCTAAAATACTTATATTATAACAATATACCAGCCATAGTAATTTGCCCCATTGGGCAGTGGAGTGAAATACATTTAGTTCAGTACTGAATATGCTTCTAGCCGGATCTAATATTGCAGCTGACCGGTTCGACGCTACCCCATCAAAACAGTTAGGCCTTTCAAAGACCATTGGTCTGCATTTATTTTCAAATTTTGAATCCAATGAAAACTGCACAAAGAAAATTGACATTCATTTACCAATTGTTCAAGTCCAATACCTTATCGTTAGCCTGACAATACTGGGCGGACGTTCAAAAAGCAATGCCGGTCGGAAATCACCAGTGGCAGTAACTACTGAGACGTATGCGATCGCTCACGGGATTTTGACGTCTGAAAATCATGACCACACATGACAACGCCGTTTTTGCGTTCAAACTCAGTAACTACGGTCGTTTTGGAAGGGAAAATAATTTCAGATGTTAGAGGTTTCTCAGTACACCCGACACATTCTGGCTATCTCAAGTTAAAAATTAATTGTTAAAGGATGCTATATTCCCTTTAATCGATTTATGAGTGCTAATTTTCAACGTACAATACAGAAGAGCGATGTATTCGTTGTCTGCTCAATCCCAATGGACCTGCAACCGGGAGGTCATGCGAAAGCATATTCGAGTCTGATGCAGTGTATGCACACCACCAAACGCTTTAGTGTGTGGCAACTATGAATGTGCTGTATTTTTCTATGAGCTCCATGAACTACCTACTAGGAATTCAAATTCAGGACCAGGCAGCCGGCGCCGGGCCCAAACTCAGACCCGGCGCCGCTTCAATGGCCCGCAGGGCCTGCCAGCTGCGGTCTGAACCTAAGCATCAGCGGTGTCATCCGGGCTCAGCTCAAGTTCGGGGTTTTATAAGATTGCTCCGTGTAGAATGAGTTAGACACGCATATTGTTGGTTGCCGGGCCTGGCGGGTGCTGCCATATGTGGCTGGGCTTGATGCCGGTGCCAACTCATATATGAGCGGTGGTGGAACCGGTTACTGTTTTTCGAGAAATTATTGTATCTCTTCACTTTCAGTTTCAGTACCTGCACTCCCTCAGTATGAATCAAAGACATTTTAGCGCACTCAGGTTGCAAGAAACATTGTTTGACATGTGCTTTATCAAAACCTTCATCCTGCAATCCCGCCGTTGTCGACCCCCCCCCCCCCTGTCGACCCCCCATGACATGTGACATTCTGTTAGTAGAGGTAAAATGCAGCATCCGCACATAGCTATCGCATCGATTCACGCCTGCCAAACCTAATCGGCCTGATACACACCTAACTCGTAGCTCGATAAACGCAGCGCCTGGCTCTTGACGGCGAGGTGCGCTCTCAGCACGCTAATGAACTCGCGTTCCGAAATGCCGCGGCAGCCGCGTCATTGTTGAGTGGCGGCAATTCCTAGACGGGAGACATCCGCAACGACCGTCACAGCTGGCTCATCATGCCACCGGGTCCGAAGTTCACATCGATATCTGCGAGACACGTCAGGTGACGTCATACACAGCGGACGTCAGACACAGCTGACATGCGTGCCACATTTTCCGTGACCTTAAGCCCACGCCAACGTTCAGTCATAGAGACGTCACGGTTCTAGATGGCTGGGTTTGTGGAGAGAAGCAGGGGCGCAACCACCTAAACGAACAGTACGGAACGTCCGTACCGTTTTTAACGGGCGGCGATGGCGCCTCCCCAGGGCCATTTTTTCATTAGCACCACCAACAGGACAGGCACTAGTGGTGTACAGAGCATACGGTCATTAAGGGCATGACCTGATCCTTTGGACCCGAGACGTCCATGCAAAGCTGGCGCACCTCCGATCAGTGACGGCGCCCCTCCAGTCCGTGACGGCGCCCCTCCAGCCCGTGACGGCGCCCCTCCTGTCAGTGACGGCGCCCCTCTGGCCAGTGGCGGCGCCCCTCCGGCTAGTGACGGCGCACCTTAGACCAGTGACGGTGCCCCTTAGACCAGTGACGGTACCCCTCCGTCATGTGACGGCGCCCCTCCGGCTAGTGGCAGCGCCCCTCTGGCCAGTGACGGTGCCCCTGCGGCATGTGACGGCGCCCCTCCGAAAAATGACGGCGCCCCTCCAGCCAGTCAAGGCACCCCTCCGGCTAGTGACGGCGCCCCTTCCTTCAGTGACAGCACCCCTCCGGCCAGTGATGGCACCCCTCCTACCAGTGACGGCGCCCCTCCAGCCAGTGACCGAGCCCTTCCGGTGAGTAACGGTACTCATCCGATCAGTGACGGCGCCCCTCTGGTCATTGATGGCGCCCGTCTGGTCAGTGACCGCGCCTCTCCAGCGAGTGACGGCGCCACTCCGGGCTCCGACCAGTGACGGCGCTTCTCCGGACAGTGACTGCGCCCCTCTGGTCAGTGACGGCGCCTCTCCGACTAGTGAGTAGTGACTGTCCCTTTCCGCCCGTGACGGCGCCCATGGCCATTGGCCATTGACAGCGCCCATCCAGCTGTACTAGAGGGCTCTTCTTCTGCACGGTGCGGAAGGAGAAGCGCCACCTGCAACAGTCGTCAAGACTGATGGCTCCCCTGTCGAGCGGGTGGCCCTCTCAAGGCCCCATGGCAATGACCTGGTCCTTTGTGATTTCTGCGCACGCTATTGACAGGCACTCCTGGGAATCAGACAATAAGCACTCCTAGAAGTAAATGGCGACTTAGGAAAAAGGTAGACGCCACTAGAAGCAAATGCCGCCCCATGTAGCAAAACAGGCACCTTACCAGACAATAAGCAAATGCCGCCCCCCACGGGGTAAAACAGGCGATCTCTAAATTAGGTCTAAATTAGGTTAGGTCAACTGAGAAATTAAACCACAGGTCAAGGTCAAGTGGTGACCCAAGTAGGTCACGTTGCATATTGGGAGACGTGTCTTGACAAGACAAACACATTGGTAATGTTGCACTTCTCTATCATCATTATGTTGATAGTTATTGACAAAACAGTGCTGGTGGTCACGAAATTTACCCGACCTTAGGTCACCGATATCAGAAATCCGAGATGAGCAAATTGTACGTATATATGACCTTATGAAATCCTGCAAGTTTAAAACCGAGCGGTTGACGGCTTAAAACTGTGGCTGTGGTACGACCGCAAGCGTTCGGAGGTGGAGTCATCACGTGACCTGAGGCCTCTTGCACCAAATAATCTACCCGGATAAAAAATAACTCAACCCACCATGTAAAGCTACCCAGCCGGATGTTTTATCTTGCACCAAGCGAAGCAGCCAACTGGGTATACCAGTTGGCTGCTTCGCTTGGTGCAATATAAAATATCCGGCTGGGTAGTTATACATGGTTGGTTGGATTATTTTTTATCCGGGTAGATTATTTGGTGCAAGAGGCCTCTGGTCTGGTGACCTGACCTGAGATGACCCGAGGTCAAGAATTTTACATTATGCGGGTAGTTGATTTCCAAACAGGTATAAATGCAGAAAGCGGCGGTGCTGCGCGCCGCCGTTTTTACGCTATTCTCAAAAAACTTAGGGGTGGGCGGATTTCGCCCGCTTCAGAATGTGATCGACTTGACGCCGGTCTGCACGCGCGCCAGGCCGGCCGTCAGACGGTGTGTCGCTACTCGCTGGACTGCTCGCCGCGCAGTTCTGCTCGATTTAATTGAAGTATATTATTCATCTCATGCTGATTATGGAGATGGAGGCATTATTTTTAAGTACTACAGTAGATTACAGGTACAATACAACAGGGTGGATCCAGGGGAGACAATCCGGCCATGCACCCCCCCCCAAGCGAAAAAGGGTGGGGCCAACATATGTTTTGCCCCCCCCCCCAAAAAGGATGTCAGTGAATACCCACATAATTCAATACAGATTTATTTGGTACTATTTGGTATTAATATGGTGAGTCTGGTACTCGAAGAAAGATAATAATTCATCATTAAAATAGCTTTGAAGCAGTCAAAATCTAGCTATTCACAATACAAAACTGGAAACAAATTGCGCCGCTTCGCGGCATCGCACAAGTTTCGCAATCGTTTACACAAATAAGGAATTATAAAAATGTATTTCATTAAGTGTATGGCAGAGACTCTCCTTGACAATAATTCCTGGCCCCAGAGCCACTTCATACAATATTATCCTCGTCTTATTGTTTCCCACCTTCGCCGTACGGGGGGGGGGGGGGTAACAGGATCCCCCTGTGATACTTCCAAACCAAGGCATCATAAGAGCAACGCGGTAAGAACCAGCATGTTGCCTGTCATGTGAGGAATCTAACGGTATGCATTTCTCAGGTTTCAGGTCATCGGGTGAACTTCCAGGTGAAGTGATTTACCTCGACTCCGATTACGTCAAGAATAACGTTTTTTTTTTCGTCAGAAAACCTCGAAATAAGAAATTTATAAATGTAAATAAAAAGCATAGCCCTAGACCAGTGTTGTCTCAGAAATACAGAAAACTTATTTATTTGTTGGTAGCTAGTCAAGATAAATCCAAAAAAGGGATACAAAAATGACGTCATGAGTTTCTTACACTTAGGGAGCCATCACTCAATCACAAATAGTTATTACAAATCATTGCTTTGAAATTTGGTTTGGTTATTTCCCATATTTAGTTCTCTCACTTATCCTCCGGTTTCTTAAAATCTGTGAAAATTGTGTTTTTTAGTGATTTTTTTCATTTTTTAGTTTTAGTTTTTAGGCGTTAGAAACCCAAAATTTCGGAAATCTGATTTGGCCCTTCCTAATTATAATGCCATTTTCGATCTTTGTCGCTTTCTGTTAGCAATTTGCTGCAAAACTCTATTTTCTACGATTTTTACAATATTTACCGTCTTTCCACAAACTATAATCGTCACTTAAACGTAATTATCTCCCAAATGACTGCACCAATTTCAGAGAAATTTTGCCAGCACACCTACATATAATTATTGTCAACTCAGCTACTGAAATTTCAGCAATGAGTAAAAAGTGATTTAAGAAAAACATCAGGGAGGCCTGTCAGCCTCCCCCCCCTCCCGTAAGGCGAGAGTTGATTTTCAAGCTGGCTACATGTCAAGCTAGCTAGCCTGCCGTGTTCCGAAAAAGGCGACGCGAACGATATGACGCGGACATCGGCTCCCTAAAACACCTAAAATACCTAACCTAACCAAATACGTATTATAACATGGAAATCCGCATTACAAATGCTACAAATGCTGTAATACACGCAAACAAAACGGATATACATTTTTTCTCGTCATTTCAGCCGACCCCCTCAAGAATTATCGGTGAAGCACGCCCCTGCGAGTTGGTATGAGATAAACATTGTTATTAATTACGTGGGTATATGCTACGGTAATGGTGTTCTATGTGTTTTAAAGTGCTTTTCCCTGATATTTATAACAAAAAAGCAAAAGGGTGTTTTTTAGAAAAAAAAAACATGTTTTTTTTCCTAAAAAAAAAGGTTGTTTTTTCAATTTTTTATCGAATGCCAAATAAGGTGACAAGCCTCCATTCCACGGATAAAAAACATGATTGCGTTTTTGCCACAAAAAGCTGCCCCCCCCCCTCCCCTTCTCAAACCGAGCGGCTGGATCCGCCCCTGCAATACAACTACCTACATCTAAAAAAATGACACATTTGTTATTTTGCGTTTTTTGGCGATGACGGCCCCCCTTTGAGGGATGGCGCCCCCAACGCCAATGAGTTCGTACCACTTTTTTGGACGTAGTTGCGCCCCTGCCCTGTAGTACGTTACAACAATATTTTATACCAGGCTTAAATGGTGGTGTTTTCCCAAACGCGTCTTACAAACATGTAAGTTTTTAACTACTAAACTCGTCGAAGTGCGTGTTTAAATTGGTACCATTCGAAAGTCTGGTTCATGCTGCATAACGCTAAATCAAAATTGCTTGCCCCTTTTTGCCCCTTTTGGAACCACGCAAGCTCAAACATATTAATATGTTTATCTCATTCAACGATTAGAGGTGCCAAATTCAAGAGTATTTCAGCACAGCGTCATATCCTTGTTTTATTTAACTGTCATTTTGAACAGAAGTGTTGTAATACATATAATGAGCCAATTAAAGCCTACAGAGTAAATATTTGTGTGTGTGTTGTGTGTGTGGGGGGGGGGAGGGGTCTAAGTGGCCAACTATTTCAAAATAAAAGTTTAGAAAGACGCAGAAAATGTGTTCGAAAGCTTTCGATAAGGACAACCGAAATTACTTCGAGCATTTTGCTTATCTCAAGTCAACATTGAGGTCACCATCAGAGGTCATAAGCATTCTGTCAGGGCCTACCATACAAAGCCTCTGAGAAGCATAAATGCTTCCCTAAAAAAAAAATGTTCGCTGTTTTGAAGTAAGACCTTTTGTTTTCGTGTTTATTAATTGTCAGCTAGGAAATTTAGCGGGTTTTCTTACACATATGTTCCTAATGGAAGCCGCGAAGGTAAAGTAGCAATTAATGCGCGCTATAATTGAAAATGTCACATATGTAGTGCACTGGGATTTGCATAGGTATCTGTGCACAGTCGACTTGGATTCCCATTGGCCGCTGTCCGTCAGCCTCCGCGTCAGTTTTCTTGTTGACTGGCCTCTCTTCAGCGCGGACCTGCAGCCATCACGATTTTGGCCACTCTGGCACTCGGCCGACGAAGCTCTTCCTCCCGTGGCCTGTTCGGTTCTCCAGGGTCTGTCCACCTCTGTCGCGGGACAGCCAGCGGCAGCAAAAATGGCTGCCTCACTCAGTGCGTCACGCGCATGCGTCTGCAACTAGCTCCCTTATGCTGCTACAGTGTCCCACCAAATCGTCAAATGCTTAATCTTCAGCGCCCATCAAGCTGTTAATAGACCTCGAGTATCCTTTTGATGCTAAAATGTCCCGCCAATCACACATGCAACGCAGCAACGAACGTGCTGTGCTCAAGCACCATTGTAGCACATTATATATACGTTCTAGCACCTGCATAGCTGCTTGATGATAAACATTTAACACTAAGCAAATGGTGTTTCGTCTTACCATTATTGTTAAATTGATGCTTGTTTTTAGCATCACCATTCTCACTTTGTGCTAAAAAGAAGCACCTAGATGAGAGATGCGTTCTTAACCCCAGCATCCTTTTATAACAGGATACTTAATTTAAGTACCTGCTCAGATGCTTTCTTTTAAACCCATTGTGAGAAAAAAAAGTTTATTGCAGGCATCAACATATTTTAGCACCTGAATTGCATCATCATAGCACATATTTAGCACACAAAGAGCAATTTTTACAGTGAATGGAGCGCCGAGCGAGGGTGTTCACTGGAACATACCTACGTCATTGGCAAGTCCAGATAATTGTATCCCATATCTACCAATAACACGCACACTTGGGTCCATATCTTTCTGATAAACAGAGTTTCAGTGAACCCTTGCAGAGTACAATTTGGTCGTGAAACATATTTTCATCGGTCATTTCTGGCCGCAGCGATCAGCAAAACTGAAGAGAACACCGTGATATATCATGCCATCAATAGATCCTCCATTTTAAAAGCAATCAATAAGCCATAAAGCAAATACCATTGTAGTAGCTCTGCCTTCGTCTTAACCCGCGCCCCACTGGGGGGGTGTTTGAACACCCCCCCTCATGTTTTATCAAGATAACGAAAAACGGCGGCCGCCCTAGCGCCGCCAAATTTGGGCCATAACTATTTACTGATTTCTTTCCGGACATTTTTGCGAAAATTCAAGTTTTCGTGTCAGTTCAGGTCAGTCACCAGGGTCAGGTCAAGTGACCCTTACCTACAAAAATCGTTTTGTCGGTCGTGCCATGACTACAGTTTCTTAGGGATTATATCAAACTTTTAGAATTAGCATTAAGTCATTAGATCTACAAAATGTTTAGTCTGGATTTTTTTGTATCGGTGACCTTTAGGTCAGGTCAATTTTGCGATCTCCCCATTATAAGTCAAAGGAGAAATAATCAAATGGCTTTCGTTGTCGACGATATCAGTCCATTCTTCTGGATGATGTTATCATATGATTACTTATTGTATTATGATCAAGTGAAGTTTGCTCAGCGAATATTACGGGGGTCATCTGAGGTCATCCGAGATTCACCAACACCTTTTCGTCAATTAACTCTGGCATAATGAAGATATAGAACTTCAACTTACACCAGATGTGTTTGTCTCGTCAAGACAATTCTACTTGATATGCACATGACTACTCTGCGTCACGACTTGACCTTGACCTGAGGTCATTTTTTTCAAGTTGACCTAACTTAATAAAATTATACATATTGAAACGCGCCTTGACAAGACAAAACCGATGGCGTAAACCAATTATGGTGGTTATCTTTGTTAGGTAAAAAGTTATATCGGGAAAAATATTTTTGCCAAAAATCAAGCTTTTGACTTTAATGACTCTAGAGCCTAAACTATTGATCTAGAGGTCAATTTGAGGACTCAGGTGCGATTTGAAAATTTCATTGGCCTAGCGATTGTCTTTGAAACGTTTTGTTTCAGATAGCATAGTTTCCGGAGTATTTGGGGGTTCTGAGCGATGTCAAAACTTGAAAATTTGACCTTCGATTGACCTTCTTGGTGACCTGACAAAGTTTGACAGTGAGCGAAAAAAAGTCGTTGAAATAGTTTTCGGAATGATTTTGATAACGGTTCGGAACAGTGTCTTTTGTTTTGTCTACGTGCTATCGGGAGCGAGTTAGAAGGCGGGGGGTGTTCAAACACCCCCCAGTCGGGCGAAGGAAATGCAGAGGCCCAGTGGGGCGCGGGTTAAGGCTGCCCCACACTGAGCCTCGCATGCGGGTGCGAGTTTGCGGGGTGGCAGATATTGTACTCACTTTGAAATAATTTGGTCGGGGTGGTGGGTGTCTTGCGTGTCGGAAAGGTTGTAGACTGGCACGCCAGATGCTAATATGTGTCAATATCGTCAATTTCATTCTTTAATTTTCTATAAACGCTCGCGGTATAAAAACCACGCAACCTCGCATGCGAGGTTGCATGGTTTTCATACCGCGAGCGTTTATAAACAAATAAAGAATGAAATTGACAATATTGACGTATATTACCATCTAAGGTGCCAGTCTTCAACCTTTCTGACATGCAAGACACCCGCCACCACGACCCAACTACCTCAAAGTGAGTACAATATCTGCCACCTCGCAAACTCGCACCCGCATGCGAGGCTCAGTGTGGGGCAGCCTTTACTCATGTCATGCGTGCAATCACTGATCGGTAGAACAAGTTTCAAGAAAAGGCAATAAACACGTTGCGAAGAAGACTGGTAATAATCGCTCTGCAATGAATTTGACATGCTCTAGGAACTCGTAACATAGGCAAACAACACTCGGTCAAGGATTCTACAGCGTAGTCAGTACCGATTGGATCAGATTAGCTACGAAGTCGATAACGCAGCTTTCTGTCTCTGGGGATCATAGGTACAGCTGAACTGTAAACTGACGTTTTTTTATGAGATGTGTAAATCCTTTGGTCATATAACTGAATGCAAGAAATGAACGCGGAATGTGTTACTCTGTCTTCTATGGGACTCGTGTAAGGCTGAAACACAGCAAAACTCGCGGCCAAATCGCGTTTCTCGCAAAGCAATGCATCTTGGCCTGGGCCGTCTCGCTCGAAATCGCGCTCTCGCCGCAAATCGTGCCGAGAAAGTTGAATTAGAGTCAACTCTCTCGCGCACGACGATTATAGGCCCGCGATTCAGGAGCGAGAAATCTTGCCGCGAGTCCCGCAAGCGATACCGCATCGCGGTGCCGATACGCGAGCGAGACCCAACGAAGCGGAAAAAAGTTGCGGTGTATTTCAATGGGGAAGTTGCGGAGACGCGATTTGCGCGCGAGGAGCTGTGTTTCAGCCTTTATAAGGCAGCATGTCAAGGACTCGGCCCTAACAGTGGTTAACCTGGGGGAAAAAAACCCAGACACAGATTCCGCCCCCATCGAGCGAAATTTGACCATTGACCACTGGTGCGGAAGAGGCAGTGCGACGTGACGCAGTCCCTCAATGCATGACTGACTCGCCTTTTTGTCTTGAGGCAGCAACAGCGTTAGCCAATAAATACATTTTTGACATTATGTGACACTTTTTTGGATTGTTTGGCGGCAGATTGTTTTAACAGAATTGTTCCATATGCGTATTAAAGCTATCGTTGCATTATCCCCGAGCCCGAGTACGGGGTGCGGCGAGGCTTGCCAGAGATAATCAGTGAATGAAGCCAAATATAATAAATAGGTCCCAAATCAGGCCCGACCGGCGTATGCCTGCAGCGCACGGAATGTGACGAAACAAAACGTTGGTTTCATACGTTTAATAATATTAATGAAATTGTATTAGAAATCAATGACAATACAAGTAAGTTCCTAAGATACCAGACGTTTCGACAAGCAGAGTGTCTTCGTCAGTGGTTGGAAAATATTTAAATTATACACATATTTAAGTAAAAACCAAGTCGCACTCAGCTTCAGTAAACTGAAAGAAACACGTACACAAGATTTCCTTGTGTACGTGTTTCTTCTGTTATCTTTCAGTTACTCTGAAGCTGAGTGCGTTGTTTATACTTAAATATCGATATAATTTAAATATTTTCAACACTGACGAAAACACTCTGCTTTGTCGGAAACGTCTGGTATTTTAGGAAACTTACTTGTATTGTCATTGATGTCGAATACACTATCATGTCTGATACTTAACATTAATGAAATACGTATCTATAATTAATGCTTATTTTCTGCTGCACTGCCAAAATTAGACTGAGAGAGCTTGCGAACCCGCCGTCGACCGGGTGAGGACAAAAATTGCTTCCTGACAAACTTTTGTGATAGCTTAAAACCTGATTACGCTATCAACGTGATACTTTGGGTACGTTCTTCTACATCAGTTGTATATCTTCTGTGCGTAAATAAAGCATTTTCGTTCATATTTTATTAAGATGTAAAAAATAATGGACGTCACTATGAACGATTTTGACGATAAAACCAGCAAGACGTCTTAAACGGCGAAGGACGAGCGAGCCAAAAAAGGCGTCAATTTCGTATTTGCTCAACGGATGTTGGTTTTGTGCGAAGCATGCGCTTCGATTGTTTTCGCTATGTGTTGTTTGCCGTCACAAATGAATCCGAACTAAATCGATTATTTGAACTAAATAGGTTTTGCA
>VOPJ01016283.1:0-19577 GCA_014673585.1 Semibalanus balanoides | reverse complement strand
TGTCAGTATTTCCATTATGCGTCGACAGTAGACATGCGTGGCTCACTGTCAATGCGATACAATAGACGTTTTCACGATGGCTTATTTTGCGCGAAATGTTTTAAAACATTTTAAAATGTTTTAAAATGTTTTAGTATGTAGTAGCCGTCTTCACGATGGACTAATTTGCGATAATTTTTTTAACCCTCGCCCTACGGTCCCGTAGGGCGAGGCCGATACACTTTTCGCAAATTAGTCCATCGTGAAAGCGGCTACTACTACAACATTTCAAAACATTTTAAAATGTTTTACAACATTTCGCGCAAAATAATCCATCGTGAAAACGGCTAATATCCAGTGGCATTCTAGGCAATTTCATTTTACCAAAGCTGATTTTGGCCTGTATTCCAGCGAACTGTATTAGATTATTGTCAGCCATGTGAATGAGATCGGCTTATCATGCGGTTGTAATATACATATTTATGTTTTGAGCTTTTTCACGACGGGTTTTGCGATGCTACACTCAAGTCGTTCTCGAATCCTTACCCAGGGATCTGAGAGGCTGCACGTCAGCCGGGTGCGTCCTCTGGTGAAGCAGCATCCCTTGCCGTCACACTCCCGCCCTAGGGCAGAACCAATGACGTCACTGAGCAGGAACGCCGCCACTGCCGTCACCACCGCTGACCGCCGACCACGCCTCGTCATACCGACCTCACTCCGCCTGGGGCTGTGGCCGCTGACACTCGGCCGGCCACACGGTGACCCGCCGGTCCACTGCCGCCGGTCAGCGGGTGTCGGTACTGCGCTGGGGGGGCTTATCTCTGCACCGGAGATGTCACAGCCGGTGTGACGTCACGCGTCCGCCGGAGTATCCGCCGCGGCGGCGGATGTCCCGGTCAGTGTTGGGAAGAGGCAAACATGCAGTTATATATACTGGAACCAGTGGCGGCGGAACGGTTCTATAGGCAAGTGGGCACTTCGTTTTAGCTCCTCAAATTTCACTCCTCAGACCAAATGTTGCTGACCGAGGGGGAGGGGGAGGGAGGGTGGAGTTGGGTCGTCAGCACTCAGCAGCGTCGCATTTTATTAAGTGTAAATTGGTGTTTGCTCAAGGCGGTTGCCATGGCCCCGTCGTTCCCCCTTCATCATCATCATCATCATCATCATCATCATCATCATCATCATCATCATCATCATCATCATCATCATCGTCATCGTCAATCGTCATCGTCATCGTCATCGTCATAAGTATCGTCCATCGTGTCGTCGTCGTCGTCCGTCGTCGGTCGTCGTCGTCGTCGTCCGTGCGTCGTCGTCGTCGTCGTCGTCGTCGTCGTCGTCGTCGTCGTCGTCGTCGTCGTCGTCGTCGTCGTCGTCGTCGTCGTCGTCATATATTTCTTTGATTTGTAGCTCACGAGTCATTCGATCAACAAAACAAAAGGATCGGCGTAAAAGCATGGCTTAAATTAGCGCACCTATCTTGAACACAAAAGCAAAAGCACGGTGACACTCACAGTTGTCTCACAGTCTCACACTAACACATCATAGATTATGTACATACATACATGGCACTCTTGGCTAGGTATCTGGTCGCGCGGCTATATGCGCTTATACAGGGTGCGGCACAAAAATGTACCTGTTTCTTAAGTCGTATCATTCTGGTAATAGTGTAGATAGGGAGATGTTTTATGCATGATTATAATCGCAATTGATGAACAATTTGGTTTCCAAAATTCTGGTCCAGTATCTTTCTTTGATGCAGAGCACCGTCAACTCAAAGTTGCCTACAAATAATGTGGTCGTTACCATTTATTTTGGTAAAAAAATGAGCTCATCGTATATATGCAATTAAACTGCAGCACGAAAATCAGACAAATCCTACTGGATTAAGCAGAACCTCAACTCAGGAACATATTGCATTAGGACATAATGAACAAACTTCAAATCACACCTTGGTTCACGTTTTAGAGGACGCAGTGCAGATATCCAGACGGTCTTCGAAGTGATCACCGCCCATTTTTAGAACATGTGAAGGCGTCGCCGCAGGTTTTCCGTTCACCGACATGCACTTCTCAGGAGTTATTTCTCCCTACTGCTCTGGCGGATGATGTTTTTTAGATTTTCCAAACGTTCTTAGTGCTGGGAGCATAATTTTTGGGCTTTAGCTGCCCCACAAAAATGCATCCAGCGGTTGAGGTCGGTGACCATCCCGCGGGTCATAATGGCCACAACGGGTGGCTGGTTTTCCGGAGGATGACTCTCGAGCCAAACCTCCCTTCAGACCTCAAGGGTTGCTAGGAGCAGTGCGAAATGTTTGCTCCTCCTTGCTGGAACCACATTAGTTCGCTTCTTCAGCGTGCTTGGTGAAGAAAAAATCCTCCAGCATTGCGATGTATGCTGGCCAAGCAGCAAATTCATTTGCTAGGAAACAATGCAGATTCATTTGCTGAGGAATCTAAACGTGGTTATTGGATGTTAAGCTTGTTTTCAGTCCATTGCCAAATTTGCACTATGTCAGTGATTGAAGGTTAATTAATGTACATAATTGTTTAAATAGATCGTTTTGCCTCTTTCCAGTGGTCAACAATATGATATCTGCAATCACCAAATGGAGAGCTAAGGGCGAACTTTTTCCATGAGGCCCCTGTTGCCAAAAAGAGATGGAAAATATAGCCCTTTGCTCATGTTAATATGATAAAAATATGAACGAAAAAGAAAATATTAAGCTTAAAACAACAAAAACCTATTATTTTCGCCTTGCGGCTTTTCAGGGTTAAAACAATACTGTATGTATTTGTAAATACTGTACTGTATGTATGTAATGTATTTGTTTTAACCCTGAAGAAGCCGCAAGGCGAAATATAGGTTTTTGTTGTTAATTTAATATTTTCTTCGTCATATTTTTATCATCATAACATGAGCAAAGGCTATATTTTCCATCTTTTTCTATCACAAATGACTCATCGACAGCCATCCAAATTTATATATAGGCCCCCTGTGCATCCACATCATTTACCGGACCAAATAAAATTGGGAACGACCCATATTTTGTTAGGCGATTTGAGTTGAGGTGTCTGCAAAAAGAAATATACTGGACCAGAATTTTGAAAACATAAATGTTCATCAATTGCAATTATAATCGTGCATAAAGTATCTCCATATCTACACTATTAACAGAGTTATACGACTTTAGAAACAGGTACATTTTTGTGCCGCACCCTGTATAATGTATGTATATAACCTACAGAATATGGCGTATGCACCAAGAGCTCTCAAAGGTATAATGTATCTTCCACATAAGCAAAATTGGCATTGTTAGCACAGGTCAAGGTCAGGTCACAAACAGCAAAATATATACGAATGTCACGCAACATATGTTTTATTGGTTATTTACACGTTATAAAAGCAGCCATTTTCACAACCTAACATCATAAGGTCAAGGTCTTGTAACAAAAGGTCAAAATTTAAAATTTATAAATCAAAATTAAGAAGTCGTGTTTCTTGATCAGTTTTGCCTCAGAAATACAACGACATTTATTGTTTGTATCTGATCACTAAAAGCAAAAAAAAACTTGAATAATTTTTTAGGTCAATTGAGGTCACTGGCATCTGATGCTCTAAGATTACTTTTAAAATTCGAGTGGTTATTATCAGGTCATTTAATGGCATTTATTTTTATTTGGAATCCATTTTACGTTGCTTTTGCTTCAATTTACTTGCTGGTCGCCTTAAGGCTTATCTTTAATTAATAAGTCTGCCATTAGGATAGCCATAAACTCAGGTAAAGGACAAGTTTCCATCAGGTCAAAGTTGATACATCAACATTCAACAACCACCTCAGATCAATATAAACGCATTCTTTTAACGACGAGGTATGAGCTGCATTTTAACTCACGGCTCTATCTTGATTTGTCTCGATCTTCACGGACATACCGATTTGGACCATACCGATCCAGACATACCGATCCAGGCCATTGACCTGACCATAGAGGTCATCGAAGAACCTATGACATTGACTGCTGTATCCTTTGTGACCGGATGTTGATGCGAAATACAGCCACCTCCCTCCCCTCCCTCCCCCACCTCCCCCACCTCCGGTCTCCGGGCCGGTCCTGACGTGGCCACCTCTTCCTGCCACTGACGTGTGTTGTTGTTGTTGTGATCAGTGCTAGAAACTATCTCGGCCGCGCCGCCTTCCTGACCGGTCTGCCACAGGTCCAGGACAGCTCACCGCAGCTGAATATTGTCAATATAGCCTTATCTGCACTGCACTGACGTCTGACCGCTGGCTGACGGTTGTGACTCAGGGGTGTAACCACGAGCTCAAAGCTACTGGGTGACCAGCCAGACACAAGCTGGCTGAGTGACCACAAACGCTTAGACCTGACCTAACAATCACTATACACCACAAAAACAAAGTACACTAGTCTAAACAGACACTGTCTGTTTAATGTAACATTTGTTGTTAACGAGCAATCGCATTTATGAACACCATGAAGTCATTTTTTATTTGCGCCCAGTCGCCCAATGTCATCGTTCAAAGTTCAGTATGTACTCAATGTAGGTTCATATGTAGGGTGAGTCAGATTTCACCATGTTAATTTCGGCATGCTCATCTCTATCTGGACACCGATTTTTCAAACACACAATATGACAAGTGACCCTTATTTATACAAAGCCGCCAAAAGAAACTTGTCCACACTTTATATTTTATAAGTCTTGTTAATGTAACCTTTGTTCAATTTAAGTAGAGAAATTCGAAAATTACAAAAGAGATACAAACTGACACTTCCCCATTGCAGCTTCATCAGAGTTGATATGAAACAAAAATGGTGAAACCCCAGAATAATCTATCGCTGCACTAAAACCGAACCACTCCACCTGAAACCGAGCAAAGCCATCAACACGAAATATTATACAGTATACAGTTACATCACTGCACATAATTTACAGTTATATTTACAAACAGTGTTTGTTTTTTTTTTTATTCTTTTTTTTTTTTTTAGCACTTTCAGTGGCTAGTTCTATGCATATAGTGAAACATGAGCCACAGATTAATTACACCGCGAGCACCAGGGACACACTTTAACGGACCTAACAGTGCAGCCAGGGTATCAAACTGGCTATGAGTTTGGGCTTACTGGTCTCGGAAATGGCCAGAGCCTCAGCTATTCTTCCGGTCGGCAGCGTCTTTCATCGACGGAGTATAGCGATGGATAGCTGAGGCTCTGACTCATTGGGGTGGCATTGGCTCATTATTTGTATAACAGTAAGAAGTTATCGGTTTGATTGTTTGATACAAAACAATTTACGTCTTGATCTCCTTTAGTTGAGTTTTTACTTATATTCTATTTCTGATATTATTTTGTTTTGATATCCAAGCCCATGACGAATATCCGCACCAAGCCGGACCAAGCAGGTCAAAAATCCAAACCAGTTCGCACCAGACCAGCCAAAAATCGACACCAACTCATCAAAACCAGTAAAACTCTCTTATTGGGTCGGAAACCGAAAACATATTTTCTTCAGAGCTCATTGTAAACATGGGCGTCGGAGACGGGAGGACGCGTCCCCCCTGTTTAAAAAAAAATGGAGGGGGACGTCCCCCCCAAGAAAGTGGACTGACTTTTTTTCTGAATTCGTGCCAAAGGAAATTTAACCTAATTTATTTTCCCGTCAAATAAGAGGTCACTTTTAACCCTATCAGGTAGAGTTCTACATGGGGCGGCTATCTCCATGGCCAGCCGAACCCCATGGCTAATGGGGCAGGACGGACTGGAAAATCTCTAGATCATGACTGTGGCTATGGTTGTGACTGCATTGTCTACCTGGGTTTTTGGTTTTGCATCAATCTTACCAAACCAATCATGGTATAAAGAAGCCTTGACATGTTTTCATAGCAGTAGACTGAAAATAAACACATAATATGAATTTACAAAAATCTTCATGGCTGGCCAACGGCCAGCCATTGACATTTGGGAGTGGCTGTGGCTGGCTGTGGCTGCGATGCCATGGCTGTGGGCGGCTAGGCCAAGGAAAAGTGCAGCCATGTCGAACTCTACTATCAGGGGCNAATGACTGAACCAATTTCAGTAACATTTTGCCAGTACCTATACGTATAATTGTTGTCAACTCAGCTAGTGAAATTTCCAGCAAGATGCATGAGTAAAAAGCAGGAGTAAAAAGTGATTTCAGAAAAACATCAGGGGAGGCCTGTCAGGCCCCCCTGAGGCGAGGGTTATTTTTTTAAGCTGGCTACAAGTTAAGCATGGCCTGCCGAGTTCCGAAAAAGGCGACGCGACGATATGACGCGGGTATCGGCCCCCTTAAGCACCTAAATTATTAATTACCTAACATCAAACCAAATGCGTATTATAACATGGAAATCCACATTAAAAATGTTGCAAAGGCATGCACGCAGACACAACAGATATACGTTTTCTCGTCATTTCAGCCGACCCCCTCAATAATTATCGGTGACGCCCCTGCGAGTTGGTATGAGATAAACGTTATTATTAATTACCTACGTGTGTATATGCTACGGAAATGGTGTTCTGTGTGTTTTAAAGTGATTTTCACCGATTTTTAACCCCAAAAAACGTTTTTTTTACATTTTTTTCCCGAAAAAAAGTATTGTTCCGAAAAAAGTATTTTTTCTGATTTTTTTTTCGGAAAAAAACGCATTTTCAATCTCTAATGCCAAATAAGGTGAAAAGCCGAAATCCGTTGAGAAAAAAATGGTGGTACCTTTTTGCCGGAAAAAGTTGCCCCCCCAAACCGAAGGGCTGGATCCGCCCCTGCTTTAACCCTATTTCCTGCGGGCGGCCAGAATTACGTTAACCTGCGGGGAGGGGCAGATTCTGCCCCCCCCCCCCAGAGATCTCGAGAACCGGTCGGCCGATTTCGATGGGACGAACACCATTCGATTCGCCGTGACGAAATCTTTCTTTTTGGACCAATATTTTTTTTTTTTTAAATATGGGGGCCAGGGGGCAAAAAATACGAAAATTTAGGGTGTTTTTTGAAAGGTCATTGTGGCCATGTGCTGTGACCGATTTTCATGCAAAAAACGTTTTTGAGCTTCCAATGTCATGCTCTTTGATGTGTGAAAGGGACAAGTACAAAAATGAAAAATCATAGGCGTACTCAGGCATGAAAATGGGGGGGGGATTTTTGGATAAAAATGTGTTTTTCCTTAGTGTTTGGGACGAGGGAACGTCACATGTGGGTTTTGTTGCTGTAATTTGTTAAATGTAACAAATTGTGCATAGGCGGACTCAGGTAAACAACGTGGGTGGCACCATGTGCGGAACGCCTTTTATCATCTTGCTTATTTGAAGTTCGGCCTAAATTGACGGGGAATATCGCCTCCCATTTTATGTACCTGAGTTCGCTTCTGCCCCAAAATATGTATAATCCAATTATGTATGATGCACAAAGCATCGACTTAGTTTCTGACGCTTTTATTCCACCGCGCAAACCTACGAAGGATAAGTATGCGTCGCACACCCGCATCTCGTAACGCGACCTCCCAAAAACATGGACCTGGAGCTGCCTTCTGCTAGGCCGATTTTTTTCAAAATTTTCACAGAATACGCGTTCATTCTATTGAGGAAAAGTCCCGAAGTTTCAAGCTTTGGACGTAACCGGTTTCAGAAACGGCCGGACGAAAAACTACCGGGAGGTGGGGCCTTGAATCTGCCCGCAGGAATAGGGTTACCGCGTTTTGACCGGGTCTTATCCGAACTGTCCTATTGACTCGTCGGGGAAGGACCAAATATTGCCCCCTCGTTATCTCCAGAACGATGATCGTAGCGAGACGCGCCACACGGCGTACTGTTCTCAAAGCTTCTCATCAGAGAACGCATCTCAAGCTACATACTCTTAAGTTTTAAATCTAGGTCGCATATGCATTGGTCAGAGGGTCAGTGTTTCAAGGTCAAAAATCGAGTACATGAGTTTATGAGACCATACTTTCCACCTAGAGCTTGATCTGCAACCATGATCACCCAAGTGTCCCAAAGTATGACACATATTCCTGCATGAGAGCAAAAAGGATTTTTTTGCAAATTCAAAGGTAGTTAAGACTCCAGGATTTAAATGTGTTACGTGATCTGAATTATATTTTTTGAAAGTCATGCGACACATGTTTATAATGGGGCTGTTTTATACGTATAAATCGATGGTGATAATCAGGCACCATCGAGCTCATTGTTAAATGGAGTTAAAGAGTGAGTCAAGCTGAGGGTCAAATTCCAGGTCAAATTAAGATCAAATGTTTTAATTGATAAATATTAACAAAAGGGATGTTTTTAGGACCCAGTTCTAACTTAGAAATACATTGCTGACATTTTTTGTCTTTATCTTGTTCAAAATAAGCAAACAAAAAACGCAATTTCAAAGAGTATTACGTCATCAGTTACCATCATAGGCTTTCTTAGTAAAAAATGGTATCTTAATTTGCCAACTTGGCTTTTTACATGTTGTAACACCTTTTCTTTCACATAAATATCTAGTTTTTAATGATTTTTGCAACAAAAAATCCGACAAATTTCGACAAAATAATGTCAATAAATTTATATTGTATGTTTGTTTAAAACATTTAAATGTCTGTCTGATTTTTGTTTAATTTCATTTTTATCTTTTTAATTTCTCTCCTTTTCACAGCTTTGTCAAAAGTTTTTGTGTTTTATGACTACATTTCGATGACATAGTATCGTTGTGCGTTCTTTTGAGACCTAAATCACTATAAAAAATTGGTGATCTTATTCAATTTAGTTTTTGATCATGCTGCCACATTATTGAACACCACTCTTTTTCACATGTATTCGGTCTTTGATGTGAAAAACACTGTATATTTTTTGAACAATTTTTGAGATTGCAGTTATTAATACCTACAATGTAATCTTTATCTAATATGTGTCCTAATATTCATATAATCTATATATTCGACTATTATCTTGCGTTTTGGGATTAGGTTTGATATAAAAATGTAAACCTATAACAGCTGCTTAAATACTTCAGTAGCACATTTCTCGCTAAATTCAAGAAAACGTGGACATTCACAAAACGGTGTTTATTCAAACCGCTCAAGATTTGAACATTTCCAAATTTCCAACCGAGTTAATTTATGTGTAGTAAGGTACTGCCAAATTCAGGGTTGATTATCTTGGATGGTTTGGGAGTATGCGAATTAAACGACAGGCAGGCAATATCCCCCCCGGCATCAAGTGCGGTAAAGGGACACTCTACCTTCCCAAAAGTTCTCAAGAATGTACGCCGCTGTGGTATTTTATAGAAAGTTAAGTTTTGCCGACATGACTTATGACTTTTGTTCTCCACAAGCATTGCCCTCAATTTAATAAAAAAGTTACGTTTTAAAGATTTTGGGCTAAGACGTCATATGAAGGAATTTTTTGGGAACTGTAAAGAATTAACCTTCTTACGACTAGCCATAAATACGACTAGTTATGGCATAATAGTATGGCCAAATGAATAAGTCAAGTCGACTGTATACCAACATTTAGTAAAGAGAGACGACGTTATGCATATCAGGGTCCCGTTCAATACATTGGGGACTGGGAATGTTTACGAGGATGTGTCAATAACTTCCAAGCTTCTGAAGTTTCTCGTGATTTCGACCTCAGTGGTTGTTTTAACTGGGTTATTAACTACAATTTACATTAATTTAGAGAGTAGCACTTGCCAAGCACGCAAAATGGCTATCTCAACTCAAATATAATGTTAAGGTGGCAGTGTCCCTTTAACTTATACATTTGTTGTAAATGTATACATTTGTATACATTTACAACTTATACATTTAACTTATACATTACATTTTTTGAAGCTCTTTCCATTCCATAGAAATTGTTGGTATAAACAAGTTGATGCATTTTTCTGGATGCAGACTTGCTTGTGCAAAAAGTTGATTCTCCCATTTGTCTGGTCTTCTTATGAAATAAGTTCACTTATTGCGATAACCAGGTAAACGTTATGATGAGCTTGTGAGGAGGGATACTACATATTTAAACGTGTGTTGAAATTAGAGCCGTAGTTTCTCCAGCGAAGATGGGGGCTGAACTGAAAAATCGCTTATAATACAGGGTGATCATTTGGAAGTGCTACTTAAACAAACGCTTAGTTTAAATCTGTATTAAGTGGCACAGTCAAACATAAAACACCATTCGAACATACAATGTGGGTCATTTGATCTGGGGCACAGAGCGAGTCTTATTGGCAGTGGCTTACTCAGAGGAGGTGCTCAAAGTTCCCACCCCTCACGGACTGGCACAGCTCCGCTCGACGCCGGGGCGTGGTCTGCAATTTTCCGCAGACTGTCCTCGTCCATGCTGCGGACAAAGTCCTCCACCACCGCCTTCAGCTGGTCGATTTTCGCCGGCTCACATGTGCCATGACCTGTGACCAGACACTGAAGTCCAGGCATGAGAGGTTTGGGCTGTAGGGAGGCCAGTGGTGCTCGCTGTTTCGCGAGATGATGCGATCGCCAAACTTTGAAGCGCAGGCCACCATTCTGGACTGCCATGGTTGGCTTGGGTGACTGGATCTGACAAGGTGGACGATGCGGCTTTCCACTTCAGGGTTTTTATTTAGGATCCTCCAACCTTTACTGAAGGAACATCCCCAGCTGGTTGGATGCCATTCTGGACGTGAGCGCGTTGGGGCGTCGCGTGAATAATTGGTCCACCCTCTTTCACCGCATCAGCAGTGGGTTGAGCTCTCGCGCGGCCCGGTGACCTCAACCGGGTCGCATAGAGGGCGTTCAGCTATAGAAAGCGTTGAACAGCCTGTGAACAATGCGTTTAAGAATAGCGACGCTTCCTGTGGCTGTTTCGAAAGAAGTGGAGTCGAAAAGCCCTCCGCACGAGCTTCATGGATTTTAACTCGCCGTACTTGAAAACTATCCAACTGGCTTGGTTTTTAGTGAATGGGCTTAAAACGCCGATTAGGACTACACGGAAAAGACGCCATATAGGCCAGATATCAATGCAATCTTTAACAACCTTTGCAAAAAACAAAATGACCCAGTGTCTTTTAAGTAAACCAGCACTTTATTTTTTTATATTATTTCTGCGCATTTGACGTCTTTATTTAAGTAGCACTTCCAAATGATCACCCTGTACTATCAAAATCCACAAAAATACGGGATTCTCTCGGGATTCGATCCACTTTCCCGTTATAGTGTGTGTGTGCGGGGGGGGGGCTAATGCCAAGTTTGTTGGGCTGAAGCCCCATAACTGAATAGGATCCTACACCCCTGGTTGAAGTTAATTACTTTCGAGAGGTTGCGTTTTATCACTCAATTCACTTGGCTGTCCACCCACAGGTGGACAGGTGGACAGCCAAGTGACAAATCGATCGACAAATCGTGGCAAATTAACACCGTACATACCATATTTTGATGAAACTGTGTTCTGATGGTAATTGAGGGCCCTTAAAACTCCTGTGCTATTTTCAGCTCGCTCCGACTGATGTCTATTGAGATATAATCTGCGGCATTTTCACCAGGTCAGACCAAACATATTTTGTTGTTGTTAATGTACCAAGTTTGGTTGTTTAAATTTAACAAAACTATATACCACTCGACTCCGCTTGAAATGAAGAACATTCTAATAACTTCAATTTTATTTATTGTATAACTCAAAACTTGTTACTTCGCTTGACCTTGTGTGATCTTGTATGACCTTAACAAAAGGGCAATGCTGTTTATATTTTTTAATTGATCTCAGGGTGTCATCTAATCGTGTGCAAAATATGGCGAATAGGTGTTTTATATAAATGTATTATTTTCCGTCCAAACAATAGCCCTCGTCTTGGTAGTGGTTAGGCAGTCTTTTTACCTTCCCCCTGAGGTTTTTCGCGAATAGCGAGAAAACGGCGGCGCGCAACTCAGCGAAATTTGGCACAGCTATTCGGGCATTAAGTACCCACATTTTTTAGAATTTTAACTTCAGGTCATCACAGGTCAGGTCACGTCAAGTTACCTTTTCTCCCAGAATGTTAGTGGTGGCGCCAAAGCCACAGTGTTTGTCCGAGGGCTCTGTTACTTGCAGGCTTTCATAAGGTCATATGCTCCTATAGTTAATTTATCCCGAATAACTATTCTGTTTTATAATTGACCTAATGTCAGGTCAATTGTATGACCTCCCCAGTATAAGTTAATGAAAAATACAAATTTTGCTATTCATATGATATGCATTAGTTCACCGAATCATGGTATTTTAGCTACTTATTGATTACCCAGATGCAATTGTTGTTCTGTGACCTCTGAAAGAAAACAACCAAAATGAAAAAAGTGTTTGGTCTGACCTGTTGCAAATGCCGCAGGCTATATCTACATAACCGTTGGTCGGAGCGAGCTAAAAATTGCACCGGCGTGTTTTTGACCCCAGTTACCCCCTGACCAAAGTTCCATCAAAATCCGAGATATATGGTGTTTGTGTCGATTTGTCCTTGAATGCCGCAGTCGGTGGGCCACATACCGTCGTTCTATATTGGGACGGTGAGGACTCGGGAGTGACTGTGACCTTGATGAGGGTTCAGGGCTGGCGTTGACAGCAGGACAGACACTGCACACGTGACAGCAGGACAGACACTGCAC
Organism: Semibalanus balanoides; assembly: GCA_014673585.1. Classification (NCBI taxonomy): domain Eukaryota; kingdom Metazoa; phylum Arthropoda; class Thecostraca; order Balanomorpha; family Balanidae; genus Semibalanus; species Semibalanus balanoides. The sequence continues at coordinate 6,979 of VOPJ01016283.1, read as the reverse complement.
ACGTGACAGCAGGACAGACACTGGACACGTGGCAGCGGGACAGACACTGCACACGTGACAGCGGGACAGACACTGCACACGTGGCAGCTGGACAGACACTGCACACGTGGCAGCTGGACAGACACTGCACACGTGGCAGCTGGACAGACACTGGACACGTGACAGCTGGACAGACACGTGCACACGTGGCGGTCCGCAGCGCTGCAGATGGTGAGCAGCGCTGCAGTGTCCATATCGGCACAGGTCGAGTGGCCTTGAGCTGTAGCTCGAGTGGCCTTGATCCTGAGGAGGGCTCAGGGTTGGCGACAGAGCCTCGACACAGAGTGCTGTGCACACTTGACCTGCTGCAGTCCGGGATCCCCCTTCTCACTCAGGCGATATACAATATCCATACATACCTACTGCAGATACCGGGCAGATACCGGGCAGATACCGGGCAGATACCGGGCAGATACCGGCGGCCTACTGCAGATACCGGGCAGATACCGGCGGCCCAGAGCGAGGAATAGCTGCTGTCCGTCGGACTGGGCACTGGGCAGCCGCTGCTGTTCGGTAGCGGCTCGGTCGCTGTTGCTATGTGTTCAGTGCTGCTACCTGGTGGCTGGCTCTTCTGACCGGTGTTTGCTGGCTCTTCTGACCGGTATGAGCCGGCTCTTCTGGCCGCCCAGGTCTTCCCGGCTTCGGCCGCGCCCAGTGACGGCCGCTAGCGTTCAGTGCATACCTTTGTCAGAGGCATGGGTAACTGGGAATAGCAGGAGGGGAGCCGCTGCCCGTGTGACCGTCACGTCACTGCCATGATGTCCGTCACGTCACTGCCGAGATGTCGGTGGGCTCGGCGACCTGGGTTTCACTGCTGTAGGCAGTCTTGCACGGGTTCTGTCATAGGCCAACGTGCATGCTTTGTTTAGTTTGTGGTTTTATTGACTTCCGGCTTGTATGATAAGAGAAAATGGACCTGTTTCTGCCCACGAATCCAGTTATTATTATTGTCCATAGGCGTATTCAAGGGGCAATTGGCAAAAGGGGCCTTCCATGAAGGTCCGTGCGTGCCCCTTTGGCATATGTTCCCGCTTTAGAAATAGGGTCAGAAGGACCCTATTTCCAAAGATGCTTCACAGACATTTCCAAAGACGGAGCATCTGGGACAGGCACGCCGCACGGCCGCTCGTACTTAAGCGCTTGCTCGTTTGGGAAATGTTTATTTTAGCACTGGCTAATGGCTATGCATTACATTTTACATCTATTTACGGGTATTTATGCATATTTTCATCTTCCATTGTATGATTATTAAGACACTGCAGATCGATGTGCAGGTAGCCCCGTTGTGCTCCTTGTCTGCTTTGTATGAGTAATGAGTTGTGCGGCTGGGGGCGCAGCGGCTGATTGCCGGGCTAACGTCCGACGCGAGACCATTATGTGGCCTTCGGGAGGTCATCGTCCCGTGCTGGGCCCGTGCGTGAGGGCCGGGTGCTGAGAAGAGCAGATGGGACTCCAGCTGCCGGCGTCTGGATTGACGGAGGAGACGCGGACACGATAACAATGCTTAGATGAGAGTAACAGGAGAGAACAAATAGCGGCCAGTCATGGCAATAACCGCCGGTATACATAAAGGGCTAAGGCTTATCATGGTCTGTTCTGGTCTGCTCACGTCTGGAGATTACATACAGAGATTACATATTGTACCTATATGATGTCAACACACGCCTGGTTTATCTGACAGGGTATGCCAACATCACTAGAGCTGATCTGTCACTAATTACCGTTCATTAACGCACTTCGGCTCAGATGACTAAATGATCGCCCCTGGAAGCCATCAGAACCTCTGTTATTATCACCTCTGTTATCATTCTCTGCCCGCCCGTGTAGGTCAGTCAGGAGAACGCTGGGCTTTCGATCTGACTCGCCCTGGTAAGGTGCAGGTTCGAGCCACTTCGGCGCCCGCTATTTGCTCCTGGCGGGGATTACCTGCGGCTGCAGTGATAGCGGCCGCGTTCAATGTCAGATGAAGCCAGCGGGCCGGGCGGACCGTCCTCAGTTCAATGTCAGATGAAGCCAGCGGGCCAGGCGGACCGTCCTCAGTTCAATGTCAGATGAAGCCAGCGGGCCAGGCGGACCGTCCATCATGTCAGATGAAGCCAGCGGGCCAGGCGGACCGTCCTCAGTTCAATGTCAGATGAAGCCAGCGGGCCAGGCTGGCCGTCCCCTGTCCTCAGTCGATAGGGGACGTTACACTATCGTCTCTAAACTCTGCTGGTGACTGGATTTGCGCGATTGGATGGTGGGGCCAGGACCTGCGCAACAACAAGCTTAGCGTGCGGTTTGATCTCGGAAATCCATCTCATGAAAACATTCGGACTTAATTTAAAAAAGCTCCCTTCATACAGCCAGCACATAGTAATGATCGCCTCTGAAGGCCATCAGGACCTCCCTACCTACAGCAGGCATAGAGTCCGGATACGGAAGGAGCTCAAGGTGAACGGCATTACCAGTCCCCCTGTCCCGACGTGTTGCCGTCGGCTTATTGATGACTTTGTCCGATCCCTTTGATGTGTACCTTGGAAGAAAGGATCACGTAAAAAGTATATCTTCGGCGTTTTCAAAGAAAGACAATAAGTGTGCTCGGATGTGCGCGGTGCAGATGTCCAGCCTTCTTGCTACCCTGTATTCATCACTATGTCAATGTATGGTAAACGATCGGGTAGTGGATGGAGTGGATTTTTTATGAACCGATATTTTCCCTGTTGCCTGTACAAAGCACATTAAACTTATAGGATGAGTGAATACCGATTTTGTTGCTCATGCCTTGCGGCAGATAGTCAATGATAACACGGTACCCATGTGTTATCATGCCTCATGGAAATAATAACGCTGTATGTCGTGACTGGAGTAGCTTTAGCAATTTAGCATCTAGATAAAGTTAATACTATCGTCCTCCTCACGGCATTATGCTACTGACTGGCGGTTTACGATCGGAAGTCCAACTGAGCCTGCATTGCATCATCGGAACTGGTGGCGTGGTGTACTGATGCTCTCAGTATTGGTGGCGTGGTGTGATCTGATAGCTCGTGGATTTATACCTCGCCGTCGCCCTATCAGCGTGGTCAGCAGTGTCATCACCCACATTCGACCACCCGCATATACCGGCCTCTGCTCCGTCGGGCATCCCGGGCCTGTTCCGAGTGGCGGTTATAATCCCCTCCACTCCACCTCCTGTCAGGCAGTCCGTCTGGAGCTGGGTGACCTCCTGTAGGTCAGTCTGGAGCTGGGTGACCTCCTGTAGGTCAGTCTGGAGCTGGGTGACCTCTTGTCGGTCGGTCTGGAGCTGGGTGACCTCTTGTCTGTCGGTTTGGAGCTGGGTGACTTCATGTCAGTCGGTCTGGAGCTGGGTGACCTCCTGTAGGTCAGTCTGGAGCTGGGCGACTTCATGTCACTCTGTCTGGAGCTGGGTGACCTCCTGTAGGTCAGTCTGGAGCTGGGTGACTTCATGTCACTCTGTCTGGAGCTGGGTGACCTCCTGTAGGTCAGATGGCTGACTTCATGTCAGTCTGTCTGGAGAGCTGGGATGACCTGCTGGTCTAATCTGACGGAGCAGCTGGACTTCTCAGTGGCATCTCCCGGTCTCGACCTTGCCATAGGCCTCGTGTTGGCCGCATGGTCTCAGGTTGGAAGACTGGACAGCGCTGGAGCGGCCCGTATCATCCGAGCTCTACCACATGACCCAGACAGAGCTGTGTTTGACAGCTCATATTCTGGCAAACCCTGTGAGCTGGGCATGGGGGACGTGCAGGGCGTACAGCGCGGTGGCGCCACTCCGATGCCGAAGCCCGGTAAAGCGCCGGGTCAAGGTCCGGTTGTGGCGCCACGTTGGTTTTCCATGGGCTTCCCGAACCCATTCTGGACTGAGGACAGGCGTAGTCGCAAATGCAAAAATACTCGCCTAAAAAAATCAACATATCTGGCAAATATCAGCTCCTGCACAACCTGTCTCATTCTTTTCTCGTACCTTGAAAACATGCCTTACAGCGACTGTGGTGATGTCATATTACAGAGTAGGTTTACGATGCAGGTTTCATAACACCCTTGGACATAAACAATGGGTTGCAGCCTGGTTTGAGCCAGCCAGTGCGGCTGCGGGGTGGTGCCACATTTTGTCCCTGCTGCACAGATTCGGCCATCGACATTCAACAGGCGCACGTCCCACTTCACGCGTCTGAAGTGTCACCGGATCAATGTGTCATCTAAGACGGGTTATTGTGTACCGTGACGGGACTTAAAGTACTAGCATGATGCAAGACCTCGCTTGAGTCTACTTGCAGTCTCAAAAGATCATGGACTATCGAATTTATGGAGTCGTTTCCAAAAGGAAATGGTACGGTCTCTGCCCGTCTTATAAAATTGTCTTTACACGTGGCTCATTTCACGAGAAGGGCATACCGATATGACCTGTCAAAAGCGAATTGCAGGCATATGTGGCGTGAATCACGATGTTGGCAAGGTGATTGCTCACGTACTGCAGCGTCCGACAGCGCCCGTGCTGTGATGAATGACGAGCGGAGCGGATCTGCCGGCCCCGGGATGACCCAGTAGCCGGTGGATCTGCACCGTCACGCGGCTGGACGTGACGTCCTCTATCACCCTGGGACGTGACTGCCAGCGGCCGGCAGGGTGTGTGTACACTGTATACATCCACTTGGCGGACGGTGCGCGGCGCCGTGCGGTGTACAGTGTAGTGCATATGTTCTGCCCACTTCATCGACACCACCCGATGTCGATGCGCCCGGCGAATAAATATTTCGTGAAAACGGCTGGTAGCAGTCCTTTCAGTGCACTATTAGAATAAACCCTCCGTTTCTCTGGGGCAAATTTTGATTTCGTCTGCCGGAAGCTAGCTTCGAAAGCATACTTAAAAAGCCTTGCCTTAGCGCGCCCGTTTATTACAGTGTCAACATTGTCCATCGGTGCTGTCCATCGGTGCTGCACGCAGTGAAATCTAATGCAACTATTTATGCCCTCGCCCCTGATTCCAGGGGCGAGGGCTATAGTAATTGCATTTGATTCCACTGCGTGCAGCACCGACAGACAGAGACAGAGACAGAGGTGGTGTCGACTGTCGATTAAATGAACAGAACATTTGCACTGCACAGTACACATAGCTGGGGCGGCGCGGCGGTGTACCCGTGGTGCGGCGTGGTATGCTGTTAGTTACTGAGAACACCACAATCAGCGACTCACCACCGGCCGACCCGTTAGCCGAGGGACAGTGGCCGGTGGAGCCGTTACCAGGACCGGGTGGCCGGTTGGAGCCGTTACCAGGCACCGATCCTGTGACCGGCGGAGCCGTCACCAGGACCGGATCTTTGTGGCAGGCGGAGCCCCGTTACCAGACGCGGATCTGTGGCATGCGGAGCCCGTCACCAAGCGGGAGCCGATCTGTGGCGGGCGGAGCCGTCACAGGACCGGATCTGTGACCGGTTCGGAGCTTCGTCACCCAGGACCGCGGATCTGTGGCAGGACGGCGGAGCCGTACCTAGGACCGGATTCTGTGGCAGGCGGAGCACTCACAGTCCAGATCCGACAACTCACGGTCCCAAGACCGGACGAGCTCACGGTCCAAGACCGACACTCACGGTCGAAGACGAACACTTCACGGCTCCAAGACCGAACACTCACGGTCCCACCGACGCTCACGGTCCCAAGACCGACACTTAAAGGTTCCAAGCCAGCTCACGGTCCCAAGACGATACTCACCGTTCACGGGTCCCAAGACGATACTCACCGTTCACGTATGGGATTGCCTCTGAGTTGGGTCCCCAAACCGAAACTCACGGTCCAAGACCGGACACTACGGTCCCAGACCGACACTCACGGGTCCCAAGACCGACACACACGGTCCCAAGACCGACACTCACGGTCCCAAGACCGACACTTAAGGTCCCAAGACCAGACTCACGGTCCTAAGACCGATACCCACCGTTCACGGTCCCAAGACCGATACTCACCGTCCACAGTCCCAAGACCGACACTCACGGTCCCAAGACCGACACCAACGGGCCCAAGACCGATACTCATGGTCCCAAGACCGACACACACGGTCCCAAGACCGACACTCATGGTCCCAAGACCGACACTCAGTCCCAAGCCGACGCTCACCGTCCCAAGACCGACACTTAAGGTCCCAGACCCAAGACTCACGTCCCAAGACGATACTCACCGTTCACGGTCCCAACCGACACTTTTCAGGTCCCAAGACCAGACCACGGTCCCAAGACGATACCCACATTCAACGGTCCAAGATCCAGACTCACGGTCCCAAGACCGATAACCCACCGTTCAGGTCCCCACGGACGACACTCACCGGTCATGGTCCTAAGACCGACACTCACGGTCCCAGACCGACACTAACGGTCCCAAGACCGACACTCACGGTCCCAAGACCGACACACATGGTCCCAAGACCGACACTCACGGTCCCAAGACCGACATTTAAGGTCCCAAGACCAGACTCACGGTCCCAAGACCAATACTCACCGTTCACGGTCCCAAGACCGATACTCACCGTCCACGGTCCCAAGACCGACACTTACGGTCCCAAGACCGACACCAACGGTCCTAAGACCGATACTCATGGTCCCAAGACCGATACTCATGATCCCAAGACCGACACACACGGTCCCAAGACCGACACTCACGGACCCAAGACCGACACTCACGGTCCCAAACCGACGCTCACGGTCCCAAGACCGACACTTAAGGCCCCAAGACCAGACTCACGGTCCCAAGACCGATACTCACCGTTCACGGTCCCAATACCGACACCCACGGTCCCAAGACCGACACTAACGGTCCCAAGACCGACACGCAAGGTCCCAAGACCGATACTCACGGTCCCAAGACCGACACTCTCGGTCCCAAGACCGACACTCTCGGTCCCAAGACCGACACTCCTCGGTCCCAAGACCGACACTCACGGTCCCAAGAC
>VOPJ01016282.1:0-19573 GCA_014673585.1 Semibalanus balanoides | reverse complement strand
AAATATATATATATATATATATAATAAATATATATATATATATATATATATATGTATATAAATATATTTATATATATATATCATGTGGCCCTAAAAAATAAAACTGTTTTCATACATTATCAACTCAGCTGTCAACACCTGCCATGGCCGGTGCACTCACCCTGGTTCTGCTGCTGCAGCTTGACATTTCCGATCTGAGACTGGATCAGCCGCAAGGTGTCCAATGCATCGCTAGCCTGCTTTCCAATACCTTGAGTCAGCTGGTCATGCGGAGAGGCTGAAACATAGGCGGTTCGAAGATGGTAGTAGCTATGGAGGGGAAACAAATGCGAGAAAACCATTAGCTGACAGAGTTTTACCAAATATACTTACAAGAGCGCTGTTTTTACTAGACACTTATCATTTCTAAATTTGTGTTTGCATTTTTGCTGTAGTATTTTATTTTCCACTTCAGGCTCACTTTGGAAGTATTTGAGGTTTGCGAGAAAATCGAAAGTCCTCTATTTTTGGGGTTTTGTAAAACATCAAAGGTCACGAAAAAAACATGTGACAAATATTTATTCGAAATAACGCTGTATGAAATGAGAACGTTGTCGGTTAATCTGTCAAGCTCTGGCCAGCTTCGGTGGGTCGGCTACGTGGTGAGGTGATTTTAACATTTCGCTGACAGGACATGAGGAACTGCTTACCGGGCAGACGAAAGGCACTCGCCGAGACAAGAGCCGCGAGGAGTATGGCAAAGATCGGCCTCATCTTGTGACCGCGGGAGCAGCACCGTAAAATGACAGAATGTGTGTCATCTGGGGCTTTATAATACGAGGCCCGGGAGGGATGTCTGATTGTATAACACTACAGGTGGACTGCTCCCATAGAGATGTCGGTATCTTATCGGCCTGCTTTGTCTCATGGTCAGCCATGAGACAATGCCAAGTGAATCGCACAATATCGCTGCTACTACATTGACGCTGAATGCCAGCGTGCTGGTGTACCTACTTTGTAAGGTATTTTTCCATTGGGTGGTAGTTTTTCCTTGAGTGGTAGTTTTCCATTGAGTGGTAATTTTCCATTAAGTGGTATTTTGTCATTAAGAGGTAATTTTGCATTAAGTAGTACCTAATTTTCCATTGAAGGGAGGTGGTTGAAGCTGGAATGTTTCTTGCACTGTTTTCAGAAGGCTTTTGGGTAGGGAATAGCCATAATCCGATCCTCCTCGGAATAATATATATATATATATATATATATATATATATATATATATAATAGTACGGCAATTGGAGAATTAGGCATTCCATAGAATCCCTGGCTGGTCAGGCATTCTATAGAATGCCTAAACATCTAACATATACGTACACATAACACACAATTATAACTTAACAGTCCATGAACATCACTAGAAATAAATTGAGTCATGAGCGACTAGCTTTATGGTGGCATGCCGAATATAACTGTGCAATATGTCTTGTTTGCAGTTGTTCACTGTTCATTGGTACAAGAATTGCTTGTCGCTTGAGTTTACTTTTATGTACTACACACTAGAATAAGTATAATATGCGGCTTGACCGCGCCCCACTGGGCCTGCTGCTATTTCCCTTCGCCCGACTGGGAGGTGTGTTCGAACAACTCCCCTCTAAGCTCGGGCTCTATTACCCTAGACAAAACAAAAACCATCGTTCGAACCGTTATCAAAAAATCATTTCGGAACTATTTCAGTCTTTTTTCGCTCATGTCCAAACTCAAGGTCACCAGAGGTCTAGAAGGTCAAATTTCCAAGTTTAAGGACATTGTTCCACGAAACCCAATTCTCGAATTATGCATCTAGAAAGCAAACGTTAAAATAAAAACATCACTAGCCATTGAAATTTGCAATCGACCTAGTTGTCCTCAAATTTGACCTCAGGTGTCAGGTCAGACCTCAGGACCTCAGAAAGGAAAATGTATAAGCCCATGAAACATGCGGGCTTTCTGCAGCTTATTGTGCTGTAGGTAAACTAAAAAAATGGCTGCTCTACTAGCTGTCGGCCCGGCGGCCCGGCGATCACTATGGCAACCGGACACCTTCCCACGGGTAGCCATGGTGACCGCCTGGCCGTCCAGCTGGCTGCTAGCTGCGCCCGGAGACCACGTGGACCCAGCCGGGTGGCCATCATCTTAGCAAAAATGAACAAAACGAAATTGCTAATTATCATTAATCCTTGCATTCAAAAGTGAATATGACTGAAAACATGAATGGGTTAATTCATCTAGTTTTCTTTCAAATAAGATATTATTGAATAAATAGCTGATAAACAGCCAAATATGACCTAATTACACGAAACCCGCACTTTCGAGACATTCAAACAGATGGAGTCGCACCCAACGGCCAAAACCGCCACAGCCATCTGGCATCACCAGAGCTAGTTTAATATTAAATATAAAAATTTAAGTAATCTACGCTAATATCATTTTTAAATGAAATTCAAGATAAGTCCATTAACTCAAAAAGTTTCTATTGATACCAAAAAATACTGGGGGAAATCGTATTCTTTCGAGCTATAGACTCAATTACCCAAAACGCACGAAATATCACCGGGTACTCCCAAGTACTAACGGGTTAAGCGCCCGGCGAATAAATCCTTCGTGAAAACGGCCTCTGGTCGCTCAACGGACTCCCCCTAAGTTTTCGCCATAATGGATTCTCCCAATACAATGGCCAGCAAATTAGTCATTGCGCCATGCAAAGACCGACCTATGATCCATGACGCTGCCGGATGAGAAAGTAGTATGACGGTATGCTAAACTGAAGGAATGTACTCTAGACGCATATGTTCTTTAAAAACGACCAATTTTGAATCATAAACTTGTTATGAGCTCATTTCATGTTTCCATAACTCTTGAATAGTGATAATATCACCTTAATCAGTAATTTACTTCTTGGAATATATGATATACTAAAACTTTCATCCTAAAACATTTTAAGACATTTCACAGAAAGATTCAGAATCTCAGAACTATATGCAACCAACTTACATACCACATTGTAAAATGATGTAATTTTGTTGACTGAGTGGTCGCATTTACAGTGCAGGTGAACACATCGACGTCAGTGAATTGAAATTGTGTTTTTGTGCTTTTTGTTTACAATATATGCAGAAAATAAATGACAGGCATGGTTTTATTTCTGAGACAGAGACTGGTCTATGAAAATATGCATTTTTGTTTATATTTATTTAATTAAAAAATTGGCATTTTCTGACCTTAACTTGATCTTAACTGAACTTTCTTCATATACTTGAAGTTTTATGGTTCAAGTATGAAGTATCACTATCGCTTTCCATGCGTAAAATGATTCATTAAAACTGTGTGCTAACTTTCGTAGATGTTTTGCGCATAGTGATTAGTGACCTTTTGTGACCTGACCTTGACCTTTAATCTTTCCCAATAATCTCACTTTCGATCATGTGGGATGTGTATCATATGTATAAGAACACTTGGGTGATTATGGTTGCAATCAAAGGCTTTGGATGGAAAGTATGGCTCATACACGAAAAAAACATGTATTTTGATCTTTGACCTGACCGTGACCTGACATGTGACCTCAATTTGAAATTTTCTTAGGTGCTGAAGATTTGTCTCAACGAGCGCTTTCGAATGCCGCATTGTGCGTCTCGCTGCGATTTTTTTTTTTTAATATGCCGCCACCCAAGAGCAGGTGACCAGGAGTGCCCCCTCCCTCTATCCCGACGACCACAGCATTGGTTCGTAAGATAACAAGGGGGCGTTTAACGCCCCCTTCAGTCAATGGTGTTCAGATCAGACCCCAGTCAATGCCGGGTTAATGCAAAATAAGTTGGTGGGGCACTGCCTGGTTGTTTTGCATGTTTGAAAAGAGAAATATTGTGATTTTAACGCCAGGGACGATTCAAATTTGACAAAAATTGATTGGGCAAAGCAATAATTTGGTAGGGCAGTGGCCCCACAATTTGAATAGGAAACGCCACCCGTGCTGGGAGGGCATCATGCTGCCCTCGGTGGACATCTTGCCGCCCTCAGAAGGCATCTTGCCGCCATTGCAGCTGTAATCAAGGCGGCGCCACATTTTGGCAGATGGGCGCACATGAGCTTGGACCAGTGGTGTGGGCATAAATTAAAAAAAGACCAAGTCATTGCCTTTGAGGGGCGTCACCCGATCGACAGGGGCGCCATCAATATTGCGAAAATTTGGCAGGGGTGCCTCTCTTCCGCACGTACTCGTCGTGCCTTCAACAATTTATGGGGCACAATCACAAGCGGAGGAGCGCGTCACTGGTCCTGTGTGTGTGCGCTCTGTCACTGGCTGGAAGTGGCGCCGGTCACGGTCGGAGTAGGGCAGGGTCACGGAGGCCGTCACTAACAGATGGGGCGCGTACTGCCAGAGGACGGTTGCACTAGCGGAGGGCGTCTTGTCACTGCCGGTTTGGGGCACCGTTCTATCTGGCTCGTTGTTAGGGTGTCTTTCGTCTATCTTGGCCGGAGGTGCGCTGTCACGGCCCCGAGAGGCGCCGTCTATGGCAGGGGCGCCCTCACTGGCTGGGGGCGCCGTCACTGGAGGGGCGCCAGCTTTGCATGGGCGCCTCGGGTCCAAGGAACCGGGTCATGCCCTGAATGGCCGTGTATTGAGTACGCCGCTGGCTTAGGGCGCACACATACTGGCGGAGTAATTTTAGTGTCTTTTTTATTTTGTAGGGGGTGCCTTCGGCGCCCGCTCAAAAGTGTGGGGGGTCCCGGGTCACCCGACCCTCCCGCGTTAGCTTACGCTCCTGATTGTCACCGTCAACATACCTCTAATATTATCTATTTCAAGGCTATGGCATGATTTTCCTGTGAATTTTATTCAAACAATAAGCAGCGTGCAAATTGTACCGCTGCACTGCTGGGTATTATATTGTTGAACCTCTGGTAATAGACCATCGGATCTCATACATGGTTAGACTTTGACATTTTTAACTGTCACGATTTTGCGGCACAGGCCAGTTGTAAAAAAGTTAATGAAGTTTTATCTAATATCAAAATAGACACATTGAATATGTCTGTGTAACATATTAAATATATATATTCTGTCATAAGTGTCATTTTTACCAAATGCAAGAATGATGGGACATTTTTGATGCAGAGTGTAATACAACTGGAATCAATAGAATCGGACTCCGAATCAAGCTTTTTAGGTGTCCTGGAATCGAAATCGGAGTCGATTTCTTTAGTAAAATATTCCTTGGAATCGGAATCGGAATCACACCCAGCTGGCTTAAGTAATTGGTATTGAACCAGAATAGATTCCGCTGAAACGGCTCAAACAACACTGCTAAAACAATCTGTCGCCGAATAGTGCAAAACAAGTGTTACCAAATGACAGAAGTTTATTTGTTAGCTCTGCGCAGTTGCCGCTCAAGACAACAAAAGCGTCCGTCATGCGTTGTGGACTGCTGGCGCCGGTCGTCCTGCCCCCTCCAGTGGCCAAATTTCAGCTCGACTGGAAGGGCTGGAGCTGTGACTTGGGGGATTTGGCCCTCAGTTCACATGTTAGGAAAGTCTCTGGTCCATGATCGCTCTCAGCTCATCTAGCAGCATGTCCAGTGGTGAGTGCTCGTCCGCTGTGGAAAAGACAGAAAATAGTTGTGTTAATTCGATAGGCATTGATCCCTGCAGGAACAGATTGGAGGATCAGAACAGACTGGGGAACAGGAACAGGCAAACGTAGACACAATTAAATCCTATCCTCTTCAGTTTTACTCATGCTCGTACAATGCTTGTGGCTCTTAAACCCCCTCTGTGTGCTCTACAGAAGTATACAAAGCAAATTCCATGACACCTAGTTAGCTCGACATTGACAGTAGGTAAGCCATGTTCCCCGCTGGTGCACTCCACTCACTGGCTGCCCGAGCGGCTGAGCCATGTCCCCCGCTGGTGTCCTCCACTCACTGACTGCCCGAGCGGCTGAGCCATGTTCCCCGCTGGCGCCCTCCACTCTTTGGCTGCCCGAGCGGCTGAGCCATGTCCCGCTGGCCGGCCCTCCACTCACTGACTGCCCGAGCGGGTGAAGCCATGTTTCCCGGCTGGCGCCCTCCCACTCACTGGCGCCCGAGCGGCTGAGCCATTTTCCCGCTGCGCCGCCTCCACTCCACTGAACTGCCCGAGCGGCTGAGCCATGTTCCCCGCTGGTTGTCCCTTCCACTCACTGGCTCCCGAGCGGCTGAGCCATGTCCCCGCGGCGCCCTCCACTCACTGGACTGCCCGAGCGAGCTGAGCCATGTTCCCCGCTGGCGCCCGTCCAACTCACTGGCTGCCCGAGCGCTGAGCCATGTTTCCCCCTGTGCCCTCCACTCACTGCTGCCCGAGCGGCTGAAAGCCATTTCCCCCGCTGGCGCCCTCACTCACATGGACTGCCCGGAGCGCTGAGCCATTTCCCCGCTGGCCGCCCTTCCAACTACACTGGCTGCTTCCGGAGCAGCTGAGCCATTGTTCCCCGCTGGCGCCTCTTACAACTTCACTGGCTGCCCGAGCAGCTGAGCCCATGTTCCCGCTGGCGCCCTCCAGCTCACTGACTTGCCCGAGCGCTGAGCCAGTTCCCCGCTGGCGCCCTCCACTCACTGGCTGCCCGAGCAGCTGAAAAGCCATTCCCCGCTGGCGCCCTCCACTCACTGACTGCCGACGGCTGAGCCATGTTCCCCGCTGGCGCCCTCACTCACTGGCTGCCCGAGCAGCGGGTGAGCCATGTATTCCCCCGCTGCGGCCCTCCACTCACTGACTGCCCGAGCGGCTGAGCCATGTTTCCCCGCTGCGCCCTCCACTCAACTGGCTGCCCGGCAGCTGAGCCATTTCCCCGCTGGCGCCCTCCACTCAACTGCCCGAGCGGCTGAGCCATGTTCCCCGCTGGCGCCCTCCACTCACTGGACTGCCCGAGCAGCTGAGCCATGTTCCCCGCTGGCGCCCTCCACTCACTGGACTGCCCGAGCGGCTGAGCCATGTTCCCCGCTGGCGCCCTCCACTCACTGGCTGCGCCGAAGCGGCTGCAGCCATGTTCCGCCTGCTGGCCGCCCCTCCCACTCACTGGCTGCCCGAGCAGCTGACCAGTTCCCCGCTGGCGCCCTCCACTCACTGGCTGCACCGAGCGGCTGTTCCCCGCTGGCGCCCTCCACTCACTGGCTGCCCGAGCGGCTGAGCCATGTTCCCCGCTGGTGTCCTCCACCACTCACTGGCTGCCCGAGCGGCTGAGTCGAGCTGCGACTTGAACCCGAAGTCGTGCAGCATGTCGACAATGTCCTGCAGCATCACCTCCAGCCCGTCGTCGAGGTCAATGTGGCCGTGTTCGATGGCCTCTATGTCGGCCACGAGGGTGTCGATGTCGGCCTCGATGGCTTCTGTCTGCTCGCGGGTAAAGCCGATGAATGGGCCAAGGATGTTGAGGACGGCGGTCAGCGCAGAGTCCAGCTCAGCCAGCAGGGAGTCCAGGTCGGTTGGCGTGTCGTCCGCTGTAAAGAAAACACTGCTGAGAATGCACACCTTAGACCGGTAGGGATCACTGATAGTCACTAGGATGTTCATAAAATCAAGCATCGCATAGGTGGGTTCGATGGTTAACTCATAGAGAGCATATACAATTATATGGGTTTTATATGATCTCTATGGGTTAAAAGGACACTGCCACCTTAACATTAGATTTGAGTTGAGATAGCCATTTTGCGTGCTTGGCATTGCAATTACGTATGGTATAAGTTAAAACAATCACTGAGGTCGAATCACAGAGAAATTCGAGTTTGGTTTTGACATCTTAACATCCCTCAGTCCCCAACGTATTTGAATGGGGGCCCTGAGCCGATGTCGTAGTCTCTCTTTGCTAAATGTTTGTTACAGTCGACTTGTTTTACCTTAGGCCATACATTAGCCATACACTAGTCATACTTATAGTAGCGTGAAGGTTTTCTTTTTTTCTAAATTCCTTCATGTGACGTCATCAGCCCAAATATTAAAACGCATTTTTCATGATATAGAGCAATGTTTGTGAGAAACAAATGTCATAATCGGTCGAGCATAAATTACTTCATATGTTGCACCACAAACGGCGTACATTTGAGAACTTTTTGGAAGGTGGCAGTATCCCTTTAACTTGACACAACTTGAACTTTTTTACTTACGGTGGTATATGCAGAACATGCATCCATTAATCACAAGATACTGGATTTAATCGTGAACCGTATTTAGAACACTTACTGGGCGCAGTCCAGTTGATGCCAAGTATCTTGAGGATCTCAAGGATGTCTGTGATCATCGCCTCCAGTCCCTCAGGGATGGGCACCAGCCCATGCTCCAGTGCCTCGACGTCTGCAACGAACTTATCGAACTGGCGGCGGATTTGGAACGCCTGCTTCTCGGTCAGGCCGATGAACGGTGCGATGAGTGGTAGATACGTGTCGACCAGGTCCTGCAGCTGCTCCAGCAGCTGGTCAATCGCAGACTTCTGCGCTGTGGCGAGACACATAACACGGTCATCAACTTGAATTCGCCTCCTCTTCTTACTCTAAAGGAATAACAATTTACTGCAACGTAAGTTCATTCGAAAGAAGGCTTAGGTCACCTCTTTCATATTTGACCTGCCACGACTGTTTTCACGCGGTATCTTTGCGGTTTTTGAAAATGAAGTTCACATTTGACAGGAATGTGAAACAAACATCAGTCCCGAGTTAGCCAGTAGTTCAGACGGAGTGAGTGAGGCCGCGAAGCGGCCTCACTAACGTAGTCTTACAGATGGGCCAAAATCCGGAACTTCGTCGGCTTGCTGCTCGCTTGCTCGCTTGCTGCTGGGTTTCAGGATAACACCGTTCACTGCACTTAATTATGCAAAAGTATACCACTGATCAATTGTCCGTAAAATAACACGATGGTATAGACACGTGAAAATATTTAACAAACTGAAGAAACTCTACCATCCATAATTAAAAAAAAAATGAATATCAGTTGCAGATAAAGCACTGCTTTGACTTCGAATTACCTCCGCAGGTGAAGAATCAGACATAAAAAATAATAAGTGCCACAGAAAGGTGAGGTAAGTATTTGCTTTACTGTTGCATCAAAAACAATGCTTACAGTGCTGACACAAATGAAATAACTCGCTCCGTCTGCTTCATGCCATGCATGCCTTACTAGTCAAGCTACTCACTTGTCGTCTCCTCGAGTTCGTCAGCGTCTACAGTCGCACCGAGCTGGTGCATCACCATCAGCATCTCGGTGAGGGCCGACTGCAGGCCGGCCTCGACATCGGTGTTGCCGTCGGCCAGCGCGTGCAGCGTCTGCGCCGCCTGGTGGACGGTGGCGACGGCGTCTGTCCTGCCGTGCTGGACCAGCAGCTGGTCGGCCTGACTTTCAGCCGTGTCGATCAGCTGGTCCAGACGGCGAGCCGCTGTCAAAAGCGCGGAGGAAGTGCCGGACAGACATGACTGAGACGTTGGAAGTGCATACAATATCATGAGACTTCCAGCAATCAGACTTTGACCTATATGACCTCCAGCTATCTATAATATAAACCTGTTGTCTAGTTCGCTTACTATGGAATTTCCCATCCATGTAATGTATTATGAAACTGAAGTTCCATTATGTCTTATTAATCCTCACTCCGCTTCTGAGTAGATATACAGCTAATGTACTCACCCTGGTGCTGCTGATGCAGCTTGACATTGCCGATCTTAGACCGGATCAACCGTAGGGTGTCCAGTGCATCACTGGCCTGCTTTCCAATGCCTTGAGTCAGCCGGCCCGGAGGTGGAACTGAAACGCAGGCATACAGTGTCAGACAGTGGCGATGTCTTCTGAAAATGATTGGTAGGGCTCCAATACTAGCTTAAGATATTATAAAATAATTATTACCATGCAACGCCAGGCCTTATGTTAATTTAAAATAGGACATTATTGGTAGGACTTTGGCCCTACCAGGCCTATCAAAATGTCACATTAGTATGTAATCACAATGTTAAAATTTGTCTTCCTGTTAAAACGCACCTTGAAGGGCCTCTGATAAGTATACGCCCTGGAGGGGGGTAGCCCCGCCCCCTATGATTTCGAAAACCAGGCAACACAGCGATAGGTGGAAAACGGAGTTAGATAGTTCGAGAAAAGCTCTATCAAAAGTTATAAATCTTTTTTAGGCAAGGTCAATATTAAGGTCACTATAGGTTATCAAAAGTACGATTTTCCAGATTTAGGACTACGCTCCAGATACTCCCAATTATCACGGAAAATATGATAGCTAAGAGCAAACGATTAAACCAATAGAAAGCTAACGAAATTTGACCAGCATGTCCTCAAATTTGAGCTCAGGCTCAGGCTTCAGAGGTCATCGAAGGTCAAAAAGTTTTTTTTTGCAAAAACAAAAATGTTTTTGCGAATAACATTTTAACCAATAAAGTAAAGCAGTTTATTTGACGCCATGGTCCTGCTCCTTTTTTCCAGGCGCCTTCGAACCAAATTACTTTTCACAGGTGAAGGTCAATAGGAAATTACCTCAGGTGAATGTCAAGTGGTGACCAAAGAAGGTCATGCTGCTTATTGTAAGACGTTTTTCGACGATAAAAACACACTAGTATCATTTTCACCTATCTATCTTCATTCTGTCGAGTTATTGACAAACAAGTTTTGGTGGTCACTAAATTGACCCTGACCTTAGGTCACCGATATCAGAAATCCGAGATAGACGAATGGTAGGTATCTATAAACTAATGACATCCTTCAAGTTTAAAACAGATCGTTTTAAACTGTGTTTGCTTACGACGAAACACGTTTCAGAGGTGACATCACCACGTGACCTGGTCTGGTGACCTGACCTGAGATGACCGGAGGCAAATAATAATCATAATGTGGGCAATTCATTTTCTAACAGGTGTGAAAAAACTGTAGTCACCAAATTCAGAATTCTTGCATTTGTATTTTAACCCTCGCCCTACGAGAGCTTTTTTCACCTTCGCCCTACGGGAGGGGGTGACAGGATCCCTGCTAACTTCTAAATCAAGCAATATACAGGGTGTACCGAAATTATCCGGACATCTATTTTTGCGCAGTTTCCGCTCGCACTCGTCCCTGTGTGGAAGTAAGAGCGGGGAAGTTTGATGAATCCGTATACCTGCGCTTCTGGCCCACACTGCCCGGGCGACCTGACCTTTGGGCGGTGACCCGAGCCCTCAGTACGGGACGGGTCTCCGCCGGAGTCACTTGTCAGTGTTCGTCCAGAGCAACAAGGAGAAAATAATACAGACTCTCCTTTCGCAGAGGATCAGAAGATCAGCCGAAAG
This sequence comes from Semibalanus balanoides, assembly GCA_014673585.1. Classification (NCBI taxonomy): domain Eukaryota; kingdom Metazoa; phylum Arthropoda; class Thecostraca; order Balanomorpha; family Balanidae; genus Semibalanus; species Semibalanus balanoides. Next base: position 8,282 of record VOPJ01016282.1, on the reverse strand, counting down.
AACGTCTGTCGGCAGCTGGTCATCAGCAGAAGGAAGTCAGCTGCACGTCTGGCTGAAACGTGACAAGCTAGGGCTTGGCCTGCAGACCCAGCTCGGCTGCGGCCATAAGACCACTCTCCACCCAGTGGCCAAGAGAGTCATCATTATGGTGGCGGAGAAACGTCACCAATCGACTCGGAAACTAGGCCAACAGCTTCCACCCAGGTCAGGCTAAATTGACCTCACATATGATGGTCTACCGCCAGTGCCATCCTGTCCGGCAAACAACCAGGGCATAGCGGCCATTCAAACTGACAGTGGACGCCTTTTAGATACGAGCCGGAAAAAACATGATGTCCGGATAAATTTTTGTTATCACTGGTAGAGCAGCATCGGAAGAAACCATGACATTCGTTGCCTGTCGATATATGAGATGAAAATCTTAATGTTACGCAAGGTTAGGTTGGCCACGGGTCTTAACCGGGTTGCACCAACCAGGTTTAAGTGACTCTAGAGTGTTACGTCCAGAGATAGCGATTTTGCTCTGGTCAACAAATCCGTAGAAACTAATAACGGTAATATAGTAGCAATGGCCGAAGACTCTTTTCCCATTGACATGTGCTTAGACTTAGCCGGTGATATTAACTGGAGAGATGTTAATTCTCATACTCCAAAAGTGCGATAATACACTGGCTAAGCCTCAAGGTATGAATGACCTGCATGAGACTCTCAGAAAAAACATAGTGTACTTGTGCTTAACAGTCAGTCTTTGCGAGCCATGCACTGTAATATCGTTGGTTTATGCACTCGTGGCAATTGAAGACTGCAGTTTATGAACTTTCGCCTTCGGCTCGTTCATGAAACTGAAGATCATAATGGTCTAACTCATGCATAAACATATTATTAGTGCAATGGGAAAGTACTGTTTTCACCATTGACCATGATGGCTTTAACTGAATAGCGGTTTATTAACTGGAGTGTTAACACACACCGAAAAGTGATTATACACTGCTTAGCCTCAGGTTAATGACCCTGCATTGAACTCTTGAAAAATATGTGCTTCTGCTCTTAACAGCCGGTATTCGGCCATGCACTAAATCGTTTTATTGCCACTCGCCTCGGCTCGTTCATAAACTGAATCATAATGCCACTCATGGGCCATAAAACTATAATAAAGTAAAATAAAAAAAAAGCATTATCCTAGCACCAGTGTTTGGCACGAAATACAGAATATAGCTATTTATTTGCTTCGTATGGGTCATACAAAAGTAATAAAACAGTGATTAAAAAATGACGTACACAAGTTTCTTACACTTTTAGCTAAGCCAACACTCATTCAAAGAATTAAGAGATATTGCTGAATAATTTTGCTTAGATATTGTATATATGCAAATTCTCTCGCATACATTCCGTTTTAAACATAGTGGAAATTTTTTGGTTTTGTAGTCTATTTTTCAAAATATACAACTTTTTTTCAGTTTTATACTTTGGGAGTCAAAAAGCAATTGGAATCCAGAGACTAGCAATTTACAAAGACAATGTCATTTAATTTCTCTTCTGATTTTTGCGTTTTGCTAATTGCTGGTCTAAAAACTCATATTTTCTACGATTGTTCAATGAAACATTTGTCGTTTTTTTCAGCAACCATACGTCTCAACATAAATACTGTGCATATCCTCCCAATGCTACTTGGTAACAAATTGCAATGATAATATCTGGACAGCATGCATAATATGTATGCTGTAAACTCATCTAACAAAATTTCAGAAAGATACATACTTGAATGTGTTAAAAGTATTTTCAATAAATAACTTCAGAGTGGACATGTCAGCCCCCTCCCCCATCCTCCGTAGCAGGGCTTGACCATGAGGCGACGACGGTTTAGGTGCCAATATAAACCATGTCAGTCGATGTTTTATGCACTTATGCTCAAGTGTTATATGCGTTTTTAATATTTGATAAGTTACCGGGCTTATCATTCTCAGCTCTATTCCCAGCAAGCGACGTATCCAAGAGTATTATTGCATTGAGGACTCTGCAAACTGAGGGACCTTGACTTTTAATTTTGGTGGTGATGTTGAGCGTGACCATTTCTCTGGCCGTCCAGACATCTTTACTTACGAGGCGGCCGAAGGGAGGCCGTCGACACGAGGACGACGAGTAGTGAGGCCACGATCAGCCGCATCCTGGCACCACAGTGGAGAAACACCTGAGACGTAACGTGTACCGGCGGCACATTTATACCGCACCCAGGCCGCGGATAACGTGTACCGGCGGCAGATTTATACCGGACCCAGGCCGCGGAACAGCTGCGGGGATCCCACACATCACGGCGCGTTTTGTCTCGAGGCCTCGTATCAGCGTGGTGTCAGACACGTCTGATTGTATACCTACAAACAGTGTATCATCGAATTTATGGTATAAAACCCAGCGCCGCTGTCCCACCATGGGTATACCTCACTGCTGAACCATTTCAATTGTCAGTCCATCAGGGCTCGCTTCACTCAAACCGACATTACGTGCATGCAGTCGGTACTCAGTGACCGCCTATATTGCGTAAAGGTAGTGTCCATGTTTTCCCTGTCTGCTCCCACCCGACGCACACGACACACTGGGCTGTTCCATGTAACGGATGACAGTGTAAATTCGGTGCGCAATAGCTTTGTATCACGGCAACCAGCCACCTGCAACACATTAGCCGTTTTCACGAAGGATTTATTTTTACCCGGTAGTACCCGGCAGTACCCGCAGTACCCGGCAATAACCGGTAATATTCGTTTTCATAATTTGATTATCCAAAAAGGAAAAACTACGGAGAAACTTTTGGCATTGTAAGAGCAAATAAATTGTACATGAATTCATAAAGATTCAATTGATACCCAAAATACTTGTGGAAAAAAACTCCTGGACTCAATTACTCCAAAACGCACGAATATTACACCAGGTATTACCGGGTACTACCGGGTAAAAATAAATGTTTCGTGATAACGGCTATTCATGCAGTAATTACCTGATAGTGATTTATTTTACTCATCATTGACTTTTAAGTCGCATGATCTTAATTATGCAAACAATGAAGACATTTATTGATGTCCAATGTCCATGGTTGTGCAGCGGTGCTGGCTAGTCACTTGTCATATTTTATACGTTTGGTAGTGGGATATTTATGTATTTACTTATTTAGCATCATCATGTTTTAGGTATGAACGTGTGAATGTATGAGCGTGTGTCCTTGTGTGCGAATTGCATGACTACAGCCGTAAGTGGGCTCCGGCCTGTGGTTTTTCAGAAACTAATAAACAATAAACAATCGGATTTAGTTCAATTTCACCGCGAATTTCAGCTTGAGGCTAAATCGCCACCACTTCATAACGTACTTTTTGATTCCATCATATAATAGCAACCATTTTGTATTTCATCATCAACTCACCATTCAAAAGATATATTTATTTGTGGAATTGTGTGGACGCAGAAAAACAAATGTTTTGTGCCTTTTATTCCCAAACAAGGGCAGATCCAGCCGTTTTTTTTAGGGGGTAGCAACTCCAGTTGCGTATTTACAAAAAGTTGTTGAGCGGGACGAAAAGTCGTAGCAGGCCATCAGTGAAAATTTGTTGAACGGGGGGGGGTAGCAGATCGTCAGCCGTCAGTAGTCAGCCCGTCGGCAACCCGTCAGAAACTATATAAAAGTATTATACTTCACGTCTAGTGGGGAGAAGCATCATCGATAAATTTTGAGTTAATCATTTTGGCTGAAATGACGTATAATACCCCCGTTTTTATGCGTGTATTTAAGCAATTGCAGCATCTGTAATGTGAATGTGAATGTTAAAGTAGGTATTTGTTAGTTAGCGCTGTCATGCGATGCGAAATTGTGTACGTGCTAGCCCAATTATATCCAGAAATATGTGCTGTGGGCCTTGTAGAGGATAAAAAGGCAAAACTGTTGTGCATTCAATTCAGCGCTACGGCGAACCGAAGACGATGGCAAGGCTTAGTTTTTTATGATGGCTACTGATGTGACGCTGCGAAGCGGTGTGCAAATGTTTTTTTAGGTCGCGGAAAAAGCAATTTTGATATTGGACATAGACCGTGAGTTGAGCCAAGCCTCAGGCACCTAAACCCTTTTCCTGGTTGCACATCTCGGTATGATGAAACATATATAAATGAAGGTAGTTGCATATGCACTAGCCTGATAGTAAATCACGATGACCGCTGGAAACTTGTTTAAACAATTGGGAAACTTGTGTCAGCCGCGAAGTGGCGCGAAATTTTCCAGTTTTTTGCTGTGGATAACTGGATTTTGACAGCTGCAAAGCACAATTTTACGAATAAATTGTTAACTTTTCTCCTTCTTCTGGGGGAAACATAGTGTGCCCCGTGAACGGTATTGGGCCATTGGCGACGTTGCCCCCTGATCTGCTCTTTCCCAAATGATGGGAGTTGAAAAAAGTTCAAGGTACGAAGTGAAAAGATGCATAAATATACACATCAAATGAAACAAAATCACTTGAGTATTTGTACAATGCAGCTAAAGTTGAGTGAATAGCATCCGTTTATTGCGGTCGGTCGAAATTCAATCATGTAATACAAATACTTAATAGAACACATCAATATTATATCAAGATAGATATTGCTCACATGAGTAAGTGAGGTCCATAAAAATAAGTATTGTATGCATTATACAATATACATAGTGCAGACACCACCACCACCTACAATTTCAAAATCGGTCAAGTTTTGGACATTTTTCTCCAAACCAAATCGGTCGATATTTGGTCAACCAAAATGCCTCCTGTTTGGTATTGGATTGGTATTGGTGAGGAAATATTGAGAAAATGACATCACTAGTAGTCACTGACCCCCGCAGAGGATGGACCGTTCACCAGTGTAATCCAGGTCTCATATATACCAAACCGATCAGCACACGAAATCTTGGTAATACAAATAAATGATTGATATGAACCACATAACATAAGAAGATTCCTGGACGAATCAGTGCCCGCCAGTACTCCCGCCCCTCGTCTGTGTCCTGAATCCTCCATGCGCCGGCTCGCGTGAGAGAGAGCAATTTACCGCTTACGTGGAATGTAACATACAGGACCCAAAAACGTCCGTCTCCCCGACGTGTCACCTGTCACCTGTCACCTGTCACATGTCACCTGTCACAACGTCCTACTGCACACGGTATGTCTACGTCAGCTGGCTGACGATCCAGTCGATGTAGGCCGACACCTTGGTGTAGATGCCGGGGAACTCGGGGTTGCCGCATCCGAAGCCGCCCGACACGACACCCACCAGTTGGTAGGAGCCGTCTGTGAGCGCCATCAGTGGCCCGCCCGAGTCGCCCTTACAGGCGTCCCGCGGCTCGCCATCCCTGCCACCGGCGCACACCTTGGTGCTCTGGAAGCCACCTGGGAAACGCTTCTCGAACTTCGGCACGCGTCGGTAGGAGGCCTCGCAGTCGTCCGGGTCGGTGACGCGCAGCGGAGCCTCCTGCAGAATGTCGGGCACGTCGCCGCCGAACTCGAGCAGACCCCAGCCGGCCACCTCCACCGGCTGGCCGAGGTGCTCGGCGCCGGCCGGCGGCAGACAGATGGGCTGCACTGCGAACGTGCGCTCCACCGGCGCCGCCAGCCGCACCACGGCCAGGTCGTTCTGCGAGCCGAGGTACTGCGGGTGTCGCGTGATGCTGGAGACGTTCCGCTCCTGGTGGTCCACCTCGTCTGAGACGGTCAGGTCGTGGTCGGCGATGCGCGCGCCGACAGTGCCGGCCTCCTCGGGCCGCAGACAGTGGGCGGCCGTCAGCACGTGCCGGTCAGTGATGAGGACGCCGCCGCAGAACCAGTCCCCCAGACCGGCGTCCGTCCACCGGCCGAAGAGCACCATCCACGGCCACCGGTGGCCTGTCGCGCCGACCGTCTCGACGTCGGTCTCTGCGGTGATTAACTTAATCGGAACAGCTTCCATGAACAGTTTAACATCCTTGCCACGAACTATGCCACTAATAATGGGTATGGTTACAATCTGTGCTTCAAATAGTCCGCCCAGTCTTGGAGAAACACTACGACGTTCTCTTACACGTAATTCTGGCGGACGTTCGGAGCTGACTGGAACATGACCGGCCGCGACGGACCGGGGCTCACCACACTGCTGCGGCAGCTGTGTCAGGCTGGCGGTGACCGGCTCAGGGCTGGCGGTGACCGACTCAGGGCTGGCGGTGACCGGCTCAGGGCTGGCGGTGACCGGCTCAGGGCTGGCGGTGACCGGCTCAGGGCTGGCGGTGACCGGTTCAGGGCTGGCGGTGACCGGCCTGGCGGTGTCACAGCACACCAGCGCGCCGCGGCCGGAGAAGCCACACACAGCCGGCCGGTGTCGCAGGACCTCTTGCCGTGTCCGGAAGGCGGGACACTCGGTGATTGCGACACACTGCTGGGTAGCGTCGCCACACCTCTGCACGAACTCGAAGCCGGCTGTGAGTGTGACCAGCGCGGCCAGAACAGCGAGGCGGTGCCGGTGGGGCGACATGCCGACTGCTGACTCGGCTGGCCACCGCCGGCTCCTCTTCAGACTGGCTGCAGCGCCACCGCCGGCACCTCCGCAGCCACGGCTGTGTATACGCAGTCTGGGTGCGTTGCATATACATGTATGCAGTTTGTTTACGTTGTGTTTGCACCAAGTGCGGCGGCCTGTCTATTTAGGTTATCCAGGGACTGCCCAGAGTCGTCACTGGATGGATCTCATGCAAGCATTGGTCGCACATCATATCGTCAGGCTTTTCAGACGTTTGACATGTGTTGCAATGAATTAGACTCTCATGTGTAAGCTGATACCAATGCCTATTTTTAACATGCTAAACGGGGGACAAGTGTCCCCAGTCAGCAAATTCACTCCCCCCCCAGTCACAAAAGTGAGTCCACCTGAAAAGGTATACGAACATAATAGGCTAGCATTTTGTTGTATCCCTGCCGGATATGAATCGCCGTTATGTGTGGCGTTTTGTTTAGTTTTATGAATGTTAAGACTTAAGGGCCAACTTTGCAATCGTATCTAGAGTTGTTCGTACGCTTGGCTTTGCGAATGCGAATCTGACTTACTATTTCAATCCACACTATACGCTACAGCCTACAACAGTATTTGACATGGTCTTTTCTATGCGGAGAGTTGAATTTTGATCCAGTTCTAGTCGGTTTTCTTAGAGTTCTTTTGAAGGTCAAGGAAAACTATTTCTGGGGACTACAGAATGCATGAGTGTAGTGCATTGGAAATGTTTTTGCATGTTATGCTTTGTGAATTTTGTTGGATTCGAACAACTTGAACACAACTGTTTTCAAGTCGCTAATGTCCGCGTAGAGTGAGTTGAAACCGTGCTAAATGACGTAGACGTCACATACGTTTAAAAATAATGTGAAGTAGTGTTGATTTTCTCTTCGGAATTGCGATGCATTCTAACCGTGCAACGCAACACCAATAACCAGTGACCAATGATATGCATACGTATCTCGTCCGCACATTTGATGAGATACATTAAGATGCCACCAAAATATCTGCTTTAGGCGCAGATTGTGTCACCGTACCCTTTGTCCAAATGGAGCATTTCTTGCCTTGATAGCATTTACCTTTGTGTTCCCCACAATCGTAAAAGCTTAACACGCGCCCCAGTGGGCCTCTTCAGACAACTTCGCCCTGGTTGGGGGCGAAAAAGACCTTCAATAACCTTAAAAGCTAAAAGGGCTATAAAGAGGCAGAAAATGCGTTAAAAATTATCGAGGACTTTCAAAGTTATTTCAGGCCTTTTCGGCTAAAGTCATCGTTGAGGTCATCAGAGGTCATTCAAGGTAAAATTGTATAAGTTTAAGATTTTAACCAGATATCCCCTCCCCTTCCAACATCTCGGGAACTATGACAGCTAGGAACAAACGATAAATAAAATCAATCGAAAACTCTTGAAGCATGCAAACGCACTTGTGATCTTATAGTTTAACACAATTCAAAAGGTCAATATTTTAGCTATAGTTTGGGTTCTCTAGGTCATCAAAGATAAAATTATGTTTTTCGCAAATAACTTTTACCTAATAAAGAACTCGCACTAATTTGACACCATCGTGTTTGTCTTGTCAAGGTTCTTCTTATTATATTAAATGTGACTTGGTTAGGTCAACTGAAAAATTTGAACTCAGATCAAGATCATTTGGTGACCAATATAGGTCATGTTGCATATGAGGAGATGCACTATGACGAGCCAAGCACAGTGGCATCATTAGCACGTCTCTATCTTTATGATATATATATATATATATATA
>VOPJ01016281.1:0-10787 GCA_014673585.1 Semibalanus balanoides | reverse complement strand
CACACCGTGCAGGCCAGGCCAACGAGCCGTGCTGATGAACAGAGGACGGTACCGTGTGACGTCACAGAACGAGCCGTGCTGATGAACAGAGGACGGTACCGTGTGACGTCACAGCAGCACGAACGTAACGCCACAATAACACGCCGCTGATCACTGCTACACAGATGACGTGGGCGCTGCTTCCCTCTGGATCTTGGAAAACAGAGGCAGATGCGAAGAACACGTGTGTTTCCCCGTCTCCTCTGTCATTCCTGGCAGGAGCGGCGCCACTTCCAGGGAATCGCCCACACCCTCAGTCTACTGGGCACATCTCGGCTGACCGGCTGAGGGCCCCTCAGACTTTCTCAGAGCCGTTTCCGGTTAGACGAGGTCCCTCCGAGGGCTCTCTCGGAAAGGCTATGTCATATTCGACAGTAGTATGATAACGTACTGATTAGACTCATGCTTGAAATATTTATCATTGAACTCGTCTTCGGCTCGTAGAATAACACATCTCATTCAGGTGCTCGCCCATTGAATTATAGCATAGTGTGCCTCTGTCTCTGCCACCTCTGTCAAATAATTAACGAGATATTTATTTTGAAAAATACTTGGGCATCTTTCCCACCGTTTGCCTCCCCGTTCGCGATGCCACAACGTACAGGTTACGGCAGCTGACGGCTGATGGCACGGTTGGTATCGCGCAAACCAGCGCGGCGACGCGTATCGCGCGCGGGCCAGGGTGTGTCGGTGAATTCCTCGCTGGACGCCGAGAACGCGCCTAGTTTTCCTCGTTACAAAGAATGTCTGGACGAAATATGAAGGGGGTAAACTTTTACCTGTTTCACACGTCGTGGTATATTTAGACATGGTGTTTTACTGTAAGTATTGCTTTTGCCCAGGCACGTAGCCAGGATTTTGCTCAGGGAGGGGCCACGTCGGAAAAAAATCACATTTTGCTCCTAAAATCTCATTTCTATCTAATGTTGGAAAATCACACTTGTTGGCTCCTCCCAGCCATATTTGCTGACCGGGGGGTGGGTAGGTCGGGTTTTCAAAGGAAATTCTGCATTCTATTCTAGTGTATATTTTTTTCGGCTCAGGGGAGCGGGTGAGGGCATCGAACCCGCGTTGCCCCCCACCCCACCCCTGGCTTACGTTCCTCTGCCTTAATTTGCTCTCTGCTAGTATTTGTGTTTTGTTATGTCATTGTGTTAGTATTACTTTAATGTCTATATAAAACTTGTTATATAGTTGATCTATTTGTTCACGCGTCTGTTTCCGTTTCATGCATGTTTGCAGCATTCCTGGCAGACGCATGTTATTTGCATTGCATGAAACAGAGGCTCCAGCACGGGGGGCGGGGGACGTGTACCCCCCATTCTTAAGCCACGGGAGATTATTTCCTAATTTTCCCTGATGAACGACTAAGAATCAGTGTCCAGTTGTTCGGCTAAAGCTCCGCTCTTCCCCGCTCAACAGCTTTTCGCTCGCTGACACTCCCCGGTCGACAACTTGTCGCGTGACGCTCCCCCCCCCCCACGCCAGCTCAACATCTTTTCGTTCACACTCGCTCCCCTCCCCCAAGCTCAATAACTTTTCGCTGACGGCGACCATCGGCTTCTCTCGATTCCCCCCCCCCCCAGTTGAATGGCGCGGCGGGGCCCCTGGCACGAACAAATTTGTTCGGACCCGTCCACTTCCATGCACGGGGAGTCGGGGACTGTGCCATGCCGCGGCTTACGGAACTGTCCAGGCGCGGAGACTGTGTCAGTGTGTCATGCCGCGCCACTCACGGCTTACAGACCTGTCCAGGCGCGGCAGAATGTGTCATGCCGCGGCATACGGACCTGTCCAGTGTCCATGCACGGGGACTGTACCATGCAACGGTTGGCCACTCAGTCCGGTTTTGTAAGTCATGGCAGTGGTCACAAAAAGCAGCCTCGTAATACGTCCACTTTGCGGGCCGATGCACCACATTTGCCGCAGTACGATGCGTCACGTTCGCAACAGCGCGCTCGGGAAAACGTCGCAGACACCGACACATCTGACACGATATCTGGTGACCTCAAGCTCAGATCAACGCCGTTAAGAAGGTAGAGTCATCCGGCAATTTGACCGAATCTGACTGACGTCACGTTTCTAGGAGGACGAACCAAACGGTGATGCCAGAGGAGGTAGTAGACGGTCACCTTGGGATTGGCCCGAATTTCCCCTTGTCACACCTATATCACATAATATATTAATACCCAAACATTATACTGCGTTCCACTGAACTAATTAGATAAATTCAGATACTTTACTCATAAAGCGGTGCAGATTATTGCCATCTCGTGAAAATGTCCGGCTGGCTCTGATAAGAAAAGTGACCTCGAATGCAAGCACGCGCTTTAACTTCTACGAATGCAGTCTTCACTATATAGAGTAATCAATATCCAAAACATGTAATTTGCTCCTACACACAACTACACTCTGTACTACGCAGTGCGGCGATGGGGCATCAGATAGTTAGACATGCAAAAAGCCCCTACAATCTAGTACTATATTAAAACAGTGCATCTATTGGCTCAAAAGTTAAATGTGAGTAGGTTAAGATATACTCTCCTCTTCTCTCTTCTCTCTTACACGCACGTGCCGTTCTTCCTTCCGCCGGACCTTGTATTGACACCCACCCGGACCAATTTTTTTAGGTCGAGTCCAGTTTCGGAGCGGGGCGCCAAGACCGGGCTAAAGGATACACCAGACCTCCTTGACTGTGGCCTTGGGGCCCTGTAATTAGAGCGGAAGAAGTATTTTGTATAAGATATACATGTCAATACGTGTAGAGGCGTATCTTAAAAACTTCCCGCGCGGCCGACACATTGGATGTTGGTGAAAAATGACCGTGTTTTGAGTGGGGCGTTGCGCAAGTTGAAAGCTAGGGGTAAAACTTTAATCGATTTCAATTTAGAAATCAGAAGGTGATTCCCTATGAACCCTCAGCCTATCTGGTATTGTAGAACCTCAGTGGGATTGGCTTACAATATATAGAGACTAAATATGATACACCATCTACCTTACTGAATGGCACATCTATTCTTAACCAAGATATGCGTGAGTCCATTCGCAATTGGCCGCGCCTGTGGACTGCCTTGCCTTTGCCTTCTGCGCCCCGGCCGCTTACATAATGGAAGAGGGAGTATCGTGGATCCGAGATGTTCTTTAGATTAATAAATTTCGCTAGTTTCATTATGCCAGATGTGGGTAATCAAGTCTGATGTTGCCCCGACTTATCAATTTGGACTGGATGGGAGCCCTCTTTTTTATGCTGCTATTTTGGGCGTATTTCACCACCTTATAAGATCTTTTGCCGCGTGAGCTCATTAAAAATCTAGCGACCCCGGCACATCAATATTGCGCCCACAATAATTTACGTCCTTCCGGCGCGTAGCCCTCTGGACCTCTCTCTCTCAAGACGTATTAATTGATTAAAATATTGAGCCGAGCATGTGCGACGTTCACAATACAAACTCTGAAGCCCAGTTATGTGCCTCTCGAGCTGAAGGGCATGACCAACGGGTTTAGCATCTGATGACCTCTCTTCTGTTTCACCCCCTCGAATTTAGAGCCCAAATGTGAAAGTTTTGTATATACATTATCCTCGGGAGTGTGTTCTCTCAAAATAATAATTTCGGTGAGTGCTTAAGCTCTAAAAATCTCGCCAAGAGATCAGTGTTCTCCGTTGTGTTTTATGTTTCCCTTTTTAAAGATGATACTCAGTCTCGAAGACAATGCCAGAGTGTACTCTCTTCAATTTCCTCCGCCCAAGCTCAATTTTTTTTATAACCTTCCCCATGATAGCAGCATATGTCGCTGTTGCGAAAAACAGTTAAAGGCGAGTTCTATTACCACTGTTTATGTGGTGCCCTTTCTTTCCATTAGCCCTTGATTTCTTATGTTAGGTGTCCATTGCGTCCGTTAGGCTGGGAGTGTGAGAAACCATCTAATCCATTTAGGTTTCTGGGTGGGGTTTATAACAACTCATGGGAGCTGAATAAGGCCTGGCGGCTACCCCGCTGTCTTTGCGGGCAGGTTTTACGGGCCGAGCCTCACCGCGTCGTGGGCTACTCTCCTGGGTCCATGCTCCGCTATCCTATGACATTCGTGTCCGTGTTCGGTGGTTTAGAATAATAAGGAGATAAACAAAATAACGTTGGACCGGCAACAAGCGTGCCGCCGAAGTCCAGTTAGAGATGCGAGATACTGTGTACTGCACCCTCTATTCAGCTCCGAGCACACGACCGGTCGCTTCTTTGAGGAAGCCCGAGTCCCTCCGGAAACACTCTGCGAGCCCGTTAGTCTGGCCGGAACAAGATCAGTCTGTGTCCCGCCTCGGCTGGGTTTCCGTGCCTTCCACGCTACCTCTCCTGGACCGGACTAAGAAAGTCTCCATCCTCATCTGTATGGTGCTCGAATGTATCGATTCACTCAAGCTTGATATATCTCGATTGGGGTGTGAGAAATTGTAGAGTTTTAATGTTGGTATCTGAATAGGGCAACAAGAGGTGATCATTAATTATGTGCACACTATTTGATCGGGTCTATGGATACAAGCATGGGAGAGGGTAACGTTTATGATTATCCTAGGCTTGGAAAATTCGTGGACGACTTTGTGGGTTGTGGCCGAACTCTGCCTAGTTATAGATTGGGAAACAGACCTTCTGAGCATGGTTCTCCACGGCGATGGGTTACGGCCAGATACGACGGTTGAGTGATCGATGCACCTGTGGACTCGGCGGCGCGCGAAATCGGCGCAAGCCCTAATGAGGTCGGCCGTTTTAACACTTGTGCACCTATATCGCATGCTAATCATTGACATACCATGTGCTAGCCACAGTACCCGGGAACCCAAGCAATTTGTCGACCTTACACTTTTTAACTGCTGGTATGATGATTATTTGAATGGAAAAAATACCTGATGCCTTTTGGTGGGCCCGGGCAACGTATCTCCAAATTTCACCTGCCCGACCACCTCCGGCCTGCGAACCTGTTCCGGTTAAATCGTCTTGTGCACTCGGGTCTGTTGCGGTAGTCCGATGGTCTTACCCAAAGGCCGGAAGCCTGACGGTGCTAGACCCTCAACCTCCTCCGCCATCGAGTTGTTGCGTGGTCGGTTTGGTTTAGCGCAACCCGCAGGCCATTACCGCGTCCACCCTACAAGGGATGCCGGGTCCGCGCGGGCTCGTCTCAGTCGCCGCCGGAGGATGGAATCGTTTTTCCTTTTCCTCAACTTGCCCTTGGCATAACATTATTCCTGTATGATGCGCTCGTTACAAATAGTATTCCGTTTTCATCGCTGATAAAGTGAAATAGCGGAACATCGACTTTCAGAGAAACTCATAAAGCAGGCCACATTGTCACACAACTACAAAATATATAAGGATATCTACGATCATGATTATTTTGAATATAGAAAATCCTGACAGCCGTGCGTGAAGTTGCCGACAAGCATATACAAATAAGGTTTTGGAGAGTCCACGAGTCACTGTCAATCGCGGGGACTAGTCTAGTGCAACGTTCGCGAACAAATGTTAACGGTGTAAGGTCCGTAAGCCGCGGCATGGTACTGTCCCCCGTGCATCGTACCGTTCATGCCATTCAAGATTGTGGTAAACATCACAAGGGATCAGCACCATGACGCACCGAATCATTCACCCAATCTGTACTCTGCAAACACGAAAGGGCAGTCCACACAACTGAAGTTATACCGATTTAGCACCAGTCACTTATAGTACCGAGCGTTTCTTGAAGCAACCGCGAGATATTCCGTCAACTAGGGCCTAGGGGGACAATTTGCATATTAGTAGGCATGGTTCTCAGAGGCCACTTCTCGGCAACAACTCGATGAACCTGTCTGAGAGAAAAAAATGTACACAAAAAGCTTACCACTCGCATATAGACAAACATGATGACGTTAAAAATTGTGCTATCTCTATAAGAAAAACAACAACTTAACGAAACAAGCTGGACAATAAATAGCGTGATGTCTGATGTCCTCAGGAGCAACTTGAGAACTTTGGCCATTTTCTGGACTGTTTGGGTACAAATAACTTTCTTGCTCTTCATTAAAAAGCCTATTTACCGGATCTTACCGACACAAAACTTAAAATATAGCAAAATTTTCCTCACAACCATTTTAATCTATTATAAATAAATACATTTTTGTTTCCAATAAAAAACATGATCTTCCATAACAATACGATTTTACTCTACATCAATGGGTTTTTACTCTCCGGGTCCAGGTCACGTACGAAAAATCCAACACTACTCAGGAGCCTAAGCAATTGTCCTGAATCAAAATTGAAGGACACTTGGACCATTTCATTTGCAGGAGGTTTATACTTATTTTTCCTGATTGTTGTTATTCCCTGGGATATTGGGGCGTCTCTGGAGCAGACTTGAAATAACCAAATTTGACCTTAGATGATGTCTGGTGATCTGAATATTCACTTTACGAAAACAAAACAAAGGTTTCGACATTAAATTTGATGAGTTACTAACGGTACATTCATTTTCCTTATTCCAATAGGAGTTGAAGTCGAGTCACGAGTGGTTTATTCAAACAGATGTTTATCCCAGCAGGGTGTGGAAAACTGGGTCGCACGGGTAAATCAGCATTATACTATAATATAGACGAATGAGTTTGTAAGCCGCAGCCCCCGCCCGGAGATTTGAGAATATATTGACTGGGTTAAAAGTTGCATGTGCGTTATGACCAGTGGTCAGTGGAAATTGTAGGAAAAATAAATAGCGGCAGGCGGCAGCCAAATAAACGGCAGCGCCACGAACCATCTCAGTATTGGCGTTCGCCCAGAACCGGAAGAGCTCATGGCGAGAAACAGCGTAATACACCGGGTTTTCCTCACGCTCAAAATAGACTCGTCCGACAGCCTGGTCTGCAGGAGCTCCGAGGCCGGTAATGCCTTTTGCTGCTGCAGAGTCGGCGCCTGCATGACACTCGGCAGCATTTAAAACACACTGCGTGTTCTAGGGTGTCCCCCAATTAAACTTTGTTGGATTTCCTTGTCTCCCTTCATATGATTAGTTGTTATCGAGTGCACTTTTCACGATTCTGACCTTTTTGCAAAATGTCGAAATTGGAAGGGTAAAAAAACAAATGTTCCTCAAAATGGACTATTTTGAACATTTCAGAATAAATAATCAAAAAATGACAAAGAATATATGCCAGCACTTAACATCTGCTTTCACATAGACAGTGTCCTAAAATTATTTTTGCAAGAGTGTGAGGAATGCTGAGAGGCTGAGAGGAAGTCACTACCTTTTCCAGAAGGTGGTGGATATTGAGGTTGGAATTTGTATGATAATAACCCAGAAATCGATGCTTCATGCAGCCAGTTTGTTGTATTGAGTGTATTTAAACAAAAAATAGCTGTTCCGAGTTTTTAAGTACTATTACGTAATTTAAATTTTCACTGTAAGTTCAGAGGCCTTTTATTCAGAAAAGGATCCCCTATTCCAGCTGTGCCACTTGGAAAGTATCTCGGATGGTTTGAAGAAAACATAAACTATGTTGACGTCTTTCGCAGGAAGTTTTTTATCGCATGGTATACCTGAATTTGCTTCATATGGCTTAGCTCGATCGCTAGTGACGTCGTTTCGATGGCAAGCGGCATGACGAAAAAGTTCATTGAGTGTGACTTTCTACTCATATATGTGAAGTTCAGTTCACTGCACATAGCAGGCGCGGATCCAGGATTTCGGTCAGGGGGGCGCCATACAAAAAGTTGCGCCTTCCGGGCGCGCCTTACGGGTGCATCCAGGGTAACTAGACACCGCCCTACGGGTGCATCATAGGTGAGACCCGGTTCAGGGGGGGCGCACGCCCACGATCCCCCCTGGATCCGCGCCTGCATAGAAAGCAATCATTTTTGGTGTGATACTGTTTAAGGTCCTAGCCATTTCCCATAAGGACCAGGTATTTTTAGTGAAATGTTGTCAATAATTGTGCAATTGTTTTATCCATAAGCACAGTGCTTATGACATGCTCCGCCCTCTTTGCGTCACAAAATTGACGCGCTCAAAAATATAATTTGGGCCTAGTGCCAGCAACTGAAATGTTGATCCCAAAAGCCTGCAGATAAAAGGAAACATGCCAATCCATTTCGGCGAATCCGGGACAAATCACCTAAAATGATCCACCCTGATCCATGACAACATGAATGGTGGCCGCACATGCTACCATCCGGACAAAAAGCAGCCAGCTGCGCGGCAGAGCGGGCCTCACCTTTTGATGCTCCCGTATGAATCAGCGCTGTGGTACCTACTGCGCTCAGTGGCTCAGCGATCACTGGGTGTCTCCGTGCCGCTGCACTGACCCGCTGGTCCGCTGTCGATCAGCTGACCCGCTGGTCGACACCCCGCCAGATCCGCCCGACCACCGACAGCGAATATTCCGCTCACCTTACACTGACAGAGAGAACACGCACACAACCGGACATCGCCACCCGAACCCTCGGCACGTTCGTCACTGACTGAAGCGGGCGCCAGCAGCGATACCATTCACTCTTTCAGAGATCCCAAGATCGCTACTCAAACATCCCAAGATTGCCACTTTATTTCCCAAGGTTACAAGGCGCATATCCCAAGCAATATCCCAAGGTCGTATACAGAATCGGAGGTGAAAATTGGATAATAAATTGGGAATCTTCAGTGGCGTTAACTTCCGCAACATTTTGAGTTGGGAGGGGAGGGTGCCCCAGGCCTCCCTGTGGTGGCACCCTTTTTTCTAGTTGAAACTATGAAACCATGACAAAATATGTAATTGTACCTACCAAATGTGTGCCTCTCAACCACCGACATCCATTACTACCTATGGGTATCTATGGATGTCAGTGCTCTCAACCCAGAACTGCCATACCTTATGGACAGTCTATGTCTAAGCTACAACCGGAGCTGATAGCGGTGTTGAGTTTTTTATCTATTGGAGGGGGGGGGGCGAACAGGGACGGATTCAAAGGGAGCCTGTCAGCAGCATGGCTTTACCGAAACCACCGAAATCGGCAGAAAATTAACACATTTTACAGAGATGCTATGCATTATGCAACTTGTACAAAGAAGAGTACCTATTTCAAAATGCAAAAACAGACGAAATCTGACGAGTTTTCGGACTTCTATCGGACGGCCCCTCAAACCAGTGTTTTGACAGGTTTTCATCCTCCAGAAGGTCCGAGGCCTTGCTTAGAGCCCTTAGGGGAGAGTGGGGTAAGGCGGCCATGGTAGGTAAGACGGCCACCCCCTCTGAAGGCTAAACCACTAGCGCTATGAACGGAATTAATGAGTACTACTAGAGTTCCCCATTTCGACTGCACTGCCCCAATGAAGTCGGGTAAGATTGCTCTCCGTAGTTTGTTCATAATTTATATTTTTGTAAAGCAACCCTCTCGGTTCAACTTGTTTCTATTATATTCAGTAAGCTTTTGTGAATATATCCTTGCAGTAAAAAACTTGACTTCAACTGTAATAATTACATAGACAGCCAGTTGTCGATATGCAAAGACGATCGAATGTTGATTCGATATGGCCAGGGACGTAGGAACTCATTTGAAGTTGGGTGGGGGGGGGGGGAAGGCATTTTGAAGTCGATTCTTTCCATGCAAAGTCCATAGCACCCCGTAACTGTTAAAATACGAAAATGTTGGGGGGGCAGTTTCCCCCTGCCCCCCCCGGCTCCTCACGTCCCTACTTACTCTTACGGCGCCCGTCCGAGAAAATGTGATTTTAATCGTTTGTGTCGAATGAAGGGTAAGACGGCCCTGTTTGCTCCGGGATGGCCGTCTTACCCCATCTGAACATCGTAACTTTTGTTTAATGTTTTAAACTGAACGGACATGTTCTAAGCAATATACCTATAACTTGTCAGGTAAGACCATGTCACCCTCATTTACACTGCTATATCACCAACAATACTTACAAGGCGTGGCCGTCTTACCCCACGAGAAAAACCGTTTTACCCCATGGGGTGGGTTAAGACGGTTTTTTACAAGCCTTCCGAAAATTGAAAATGTCAGATTTATGAACACCAACAAAGGGACTAACTTCCATGCCAATTAAAATAAAAATGCTTGAGGTAGTAACATGCAAAACATCAGACTTATTGATCACATTTAACCTATTCCCTAGTGCGGGTGGCCAGAATTACGTTAACCTGCGGAGGGCAGATTCTGCCCCCAGAGATATCCAGAACCGCTCGGCCGATTTCGATTTCAATGGGATCAACACCATTCGATTCGCCATGACAATATCTTTCTTTTTGGACCCCTAATTTTTTTCTTGTTCGAAAATGGGGGGTCAGAGGGCAAACAATACGAACATTTTGGGTGCTTTTTGAAAGGTCATTCGCAGCCATCTGATTCAACCTGATTTCCATGACCCAAACGTTTATAAACTATGTAGTAGTTTAGTTTCCCATGTAATGGTCTTCAATATACGAAAAGGAAAAGAACCAAAATTGAAATCATATACGTATTAAGGGTTGACAAATGGGGAGATTTCCTGGATAACAAATATGTGTTTTTTGTGATTGTTTGGGACAAATAGAAACGTCACACGATTTTTGTTTTGCTGTAATTTGTTGAAATTTGATATATTGAGCAATAAGCATAGGACGGATCCAGGTAAAAAACGACGAGGGGGCACAATGCGCGGAACGCCTTTATACTCTTCCTAATTTGAAGTTTGACCTTTATTTGACGGAGGATATTGACTCCCATTTTATGTACCTGAGTGCGCCTCTGCCCCAAAATATGTAT
>VOPJ01016280.1:0-10786 GCA_014673585.1 Semibalanus balanoides | reverse complement strand
TTCTGTCTACATATTCCTATTGTTTTTTTCCTGCCGAATTAACCTCTTTTGCAAAGAACTGTGGGTTTTTTAACAAGGCAACCGCGCGAAGACGAGAAGGCGATTAGGAATATGCCTTCACGGGATGAACAAAAGTCGATTGTCTTGCTTATTTTCGATTCCAGATTCGACTTCCTCATGAAAAACTGGACCCGAACAGGATGTTTTTTTTGTAGTGAAACACAAACACATAGGGCTGGTTTTGGCCGCGAAACCGGTCAAGAATCCGAAACCCTGTCATATGTAAGATAATGATCTGAAGCCGGGTCTATGATCTCAGTAAATCTGAACTGAAATCCAGTTTTCGATCTAAAAAATATTTCGTGATCCTATCACCCAGCCAACAATTAACTTGGGCACTGATCGGGCACAATGGGGGCACTGATCGGGCACAATGGGATGAAACCATTGTGCCCGACCAGTGGCCAAGTTATTTGTTGGCTGGGCAAGCGGATCCCGAGACCCACTTTTCTATCCGCACACATGTTTTTGCCTGTTATTTTTATATAAACATTATACATCATTATTTATTTATTGACAATTTATTTATATTTGTACTTTGCTTTTTTCAAAGCATACATTTGTTAAATTCAGTTAATTCTGACCCAAAACTAAAATATTGGTCAACATTACTTCATAATATGACAGTTTGCGCTTTCTCCCAACAAGTCAGCACTCAGCATTCTTCCAACTTATTTCAGGTGCTCCGGCGCATGGGCGTGCCGTACGTTAAGTGCTTCTTCGAGGCAGATTTGCAGGCCGCTGCTCTGGCCCGAAGACTTGACTGCCCGATCATGACGAACGACTCGGATTTCTTCACTCTGGGAGTGACCGCTGTCCATATTCCGAAATGGAGGGACTGCCTCTAGGAGCTGCAGCACCCCAGTCCAGGACACTCGTCCCTACTTCATGTACTGTGAGGTCTTTCGTCCACATTGGTGAGGACTGAGGAAGGATTTGTAGGAGCCATTCAAACTAGCGTAGGCGTAAGACATTTGAGATACCTTGAACCATAGAGGTCAGGAGGATATGTATATTGTAGACTAGAGCCTGCATAATAGGCATATTAGTTTAAAATCTTGTGGGATGCGAAGGCCACAGAGCTTATGAAAAGATACAGGAGCGTCACCATTTTTCCAAAGTTGGGGAAGACGGAGGCATTCGTTAATCGATTCTTCGCATGTAACGCCCGTAGGCGCAATCAAAGTAAGACATGTTGGGGAGACGAGTCTCCCTCCTTTCCGAAGGCCTTTTTGGAAGGTATGAAGACAAGAGCCGTTGTTTTAAACCTGTCATTCCGTGATTTCGACATTGAAAGTCATTTTATGAGTGGTGTCCATCCATGCACAATGTTTCATTTCTGCTTGCTTGACAGGTTTCTGGAAGCACTTCAACGTGGTCCGAAGAGATGATGCCACTGGATAGCGACGCTTGCCGGGTAACGATAAAGTTCCCACCATCACTCTTCGACGACTTCTTTGGAGCTGCTTAACAAGCAGTACCGTCATGTGGAGCAAAAGGCGAAGCGCCTTGGAAGATGCTGATGCTATGGCTTGGCCTACCAGACGTCCCTGGAAGCTTGCTCTGAAGAAGGTCGGTAAACCTGGTCGTCGCCAAGGAGCTTGTAGTGATCTAAGTTTCTTTGTAGATTTCCACATAACATGCGAAGTGGATAACTTTCATCCAAACCTAGCTTATCCACACGTAGATACTCTCGGACTCGTTCTGTAGATTTTCCATTGTATTTTGTATTATCACGAGTTGTTTATTTGTCTGTTCTGCCAATGCACTGGAAGATTGTTTTCATTTGAAGAGCGCGATGTTATGGCAGAAGAAGCACGACGGAACTTCGGCTCTCAGTCATCCCCTACCCACGGATATTGGTATAAGTCATAAGTCATAAGTCATAAGTCATTTATTCAGATACATCCACGTTGTGGTTTTTACGTATCCAGCGAGACATAATCAGTGAGACGTGACAAAATCAGTGTTGGTACGATGAAGAACAATACGATTGCATTAAGTGAAAGAAAAATAAAAAAGAATAAAAAACGACCAACAACAAAAAAAAACACACATGGTATATGGCAGACCTGTCATCGCACGGGGTTCCACGTTTTTCGCCGCCTCTAAAAGCAAAACGAACGCTGCGGCTCGGACAGCTTATTCACAACGGCGGTTTCCAGTGCTACCTGCCGCAGCAGCTCGACTCGCGTAGTGATAGCTTATGGGCTCGCTGGAACAGAAACCATGGCTCGCGTGATGGGCGGTCAGGGTACAACTGGCTCCAGCTGTTGACGCGCTCTCTGCACCTGGATGTCAAGTCATTGCTGCGCGCACTGCATTCTCATCGACTTTTCTGCCAGATCGAGCGATACCTAGGGCAGGTGTCACATGCCATAAAGCGTCGCACTCCTGTCACCAGCCTTGGCCGCGAAGTTTATAGTTTGCACTCGGGTGCAGTGGTGACTACTTGCCGTGCTCATCTCCCCAAACAGATAGACAGTAATGTATATTTTGGTAAATACGTGGGCGTGGATAAGGAGTTTAAGGGCATCAGGTGTGAAGTGATGGCGGATCTTGTAGAGGGATGAAAAGATGGCGTTGCATCGTCGGACCACCATGGATATATGAGGTTCCCGTGTCAGGTGCTGGTCGAGGAGGACTCCGAGTATTTTTACAGTTTGACAGGGATAAATTTCCGAGCCTGACAGAGTGATGTGAAAGTCTTTGGCCTTTTTGAGGAATGGTCTGGTTCCGATGATGGTAAAGAAAGTCTTGTTTGGATTCATTTTCAGACTGTTTGCCTGGAACCAATTTTGAAGGTGGAGAATTGACTCTTCTACTCGCACCTTCAGATTTGATAGGTCGTCGGTAGTAGGTGAGGAATGGTCAAGGAGCTGGGTGTCGTCAGCGTAGGGCAGGAGGCGGCCGTGGGTGAGGAAGGAGGACAGGTCGTTGATGAATATGAGGCTACAAATAGACTTGCGAGGGGCCCGCTGTGACTGTGGGTCTCCCCTCATACCTCTGTCAGCCCTGGCTCCCCGAACTCGCATGGGGAACCCTGGCTGACATGTCTACTTCCGTGGGTCAGGTATCGTTTCGTGAAAGAGGAATGAGGAAGCCGCCGCTTACCGTCTGTTTATTCGGTCTTGTGTAGGACTAATATTAACTCCGGATACCATGGGGACTGACCAACCATTACTCAACTCAGGTATCCAGGGAGGACACGCATGATCGACCTGACTGGTCGAAAGGCTTTGCTCATTACAATGCGTCTGTGTTAAGTCGACTTACGACTTGCGCCCTGGTCAACCTTTTTGAGAGATCCACAGTCCTGACATGTCTTCGAGCAGGTCGTCCTTCCTGTGGAGGGCACGGTTGATACGGCAATACTGGGCAGGGGGAGGAGCACATGGTGTGGGACCTAGGTAAGATTATCGAGTTGAGTGGACGACTACTTTTTCAGCAATTTTTGAAAGCACTGAATAGGATTTGAGATTGGCCGAAAATTTAGTTTCAATAGTCTGAAGCTGGTTCGCCCGATGTAACTGGGGTAACTCGTTGCAATTTTTCCAGGCTGTGGGAAAGGTGGATTGTGATGATGGAAGTGGTTGAGTTGAGTATGGAGGATGTGAGGACCGACAACGGGAAACACTTAACAAAATTAAGCAAAAGTAAGAGGGAATTGCCATCCACTCCCCAACCTGCCACGGGAGGAGCTCATGTGCCACTTGTTGGCTCTAAGAGGCTCAGGCAGAAGTGGCTGTGCTTCAGCACGAGCGCAGATGCACACACGCGCGGCGGACGAGGGTAACAGCTCGGCTACCACCGGCACGAGCGACTTCGGCTTAGCGATGCGCGGACAGCCGGGACGCGAAGTGGCGCATTAAAACTCATCGGCCTGTCTGGGTTGACGTACGTCACAGCTTGAGGGGGTGACGTCTGCGGCTTGGAGACGAGCCTTTCTTTATCCGACTCAGAAAGCTTCGGTCCCGGTCCCGTCAGCAGGGCCTCGCCAGAGAGAAACTTCCGTGTTTGCCGCCCCGCGTGATGAGGAGAGCTTTTGCACTTGATGCGGCTCAGCTGGTAGCTGCGCGTTCGCGCCTCAGGTGCCTCTCTCCTTGCCAGGCTCGTCTGGCGGAGTCGCGTTCTCCATTGCTTCACGTGATTGTCTGCGCGTCATTCACGGACCCACGGGTCAGTCCAGGGCTGGCGGCGTTTCTGACCGTGACTGATGGGGCCAGTGCTCATTCGATGGCCTCCTGTTCCACTTGCCCTATTGAATGATCCAAGTGCCGAGTTTGTGCGTCCACGTGGAGTTGGCGCTGTAGAAGAGCGTGCCAGTCGTCAATCAGATGACTGGAGGCACAGGAGGCTGTTCCAGTTAAACACGCCTCAGGGTTGCGCTACAGTTTGTGACAGGATCCTGGATAAATACGAATATTTTCGCGTGGCGGCGCTGACGACGGAGCCTGAGCGCTGAGATCTTGATCGGCTGGTGATCTGGCAAATGGCTCGGGGAGGACTGAAAAGGCAGAGGATGTAAATTATTAGGCAGGTTAGTTTTAAAATTCAAATACGAGCAATGGTGTGGGGTTGGTGATGAATATGAGAAGGACGGTCAACTAAGCTTGACAGGCCAGGTCGTTGATTATCGCTTCAGGCCGGCCGAGTCGCCCGGCTTGGAGTTCATCTAGCATGTGAGGTTGAAGTCAACCCACTGACTACGGGGGTGGCGGTGGTATGACTGCCTGGCCTGCGGAGCTGCTCCTCGAATGAGTCCAGCCCTCTGGTACCAGGGCGAGCCGGAGGAGTCGGTAGATGGCGCCTTACTACTACGTCCTTCTGACCGGGACCGTGTCACGGAGAGCCTACAGTGACTTCTCTTGCGGGCTCGGAGCCACCGAAGGCCAGAACGCTCGTCCTTGAGTGACTTTCGTCAGGTATGGTCGACTCCGGCCGCCTACGAGTTGGTGCTGGATCCCGGTGTGGAGGTACGGTCACATGTATTGGTCACAGTGTTAAGCCAGGGAAGGACCAGCACGCGGGCTCGTGATGTCACGTCGCAGTCCAGGTCTCAGATAGCATAGGAATGTCTGAGGTTGCTGCTAGGCTTCTAGTAGTATGTTGGACCTCATTAGACGTGGTAATGAGTGACCTGGACGTTGATGTGGCCATATAGTTGTAGAGCAGGGGCGGCTCTGAGACGATGGGGCCAGCAGTGTCATCGGTGCTGTGGCCCGATGTCAGTTTGCCGCAGAGTCAGGCCGGGGTGGTCTCCACCAGGCAGCGGGGCACGCAGCGGTCGCCGGTGCATGTGTGGTCTGGCCCGCCCCGCTCGGCCAGGCTCGGCCGGTACCCAGTCAGGCGACCGGACATTTCGCCTATTATGACCGATCGACGAGAGTGCGAAGCAGGCATCGTTGGTCTTCGGTGTGAAGAGTTATGCCTGTGTCTGGCAGATGGTGAGGCGGGCCCGGGTACTGATATATTCGATTGATAAAAAAAAATAAATAAAAAATAAAAAGCAATAATACAATAAAAAAAAAAAAAATATATAAACCCCGTATGGTAGCTGAGACGGGCGATTAGATGTTGACAACACGTTGAGTTCTTGGTCTGGTTCTGCAGTGTGTGCTGATATGACGTGGGCAGTCTTCTGATGAAGCGGGCCGAGGCCGCGTACAGTTCAGGCAGCGATGGGCGGCTAGGCTGGTACACGGAGTGGTTTAGCTCGGGGTCGATGAGTTCGTTTGGCACTCCTACACGGAAAAAATCTGGTGGTTGTGCCTCCGGTGCCGGAGGCGCTCTGAATAGTTCGGCGCTCTCTCCCTATCGATAAATCCACGGTAGAATCAAGACACTTTCTTACAACACCTGCATTTCCCCTCCGCACTCAGAACCCGCCGCCGGCGTTCCGGGCCGGACCTTGTCTCGCATTCGTCGCCGCCTGTCAAGAATGTCAACAGTATGTTGCTGGGCGGCAGCGCGGGACGCCCCATTCGACGAGCCGGAACATGTATAAGGTTAGAAATAGGGGCTGAAGATCGAGGCGATATAGCGATTGGGATGTACGGCAAGATTGATGACCGTCTTGAGCAGACCGGACCGGCAGTCAGGCAAGGACGCATCCCATCTCCACCTGCGGAATCGGAAGAAAATAGTTTGAATTTTGTAATTGTAGAACTTATCTATTCAAAAACAAGGATAATTAAAAAAAAGTCAAGAGAAATAGTCAACAACAGTTTTCCGTAAAATCCTTCGTTTAATTCGTGAAGTTTATAGTCTGTCATGTGTCTTAATGAAAAACAGGGCAGGTCTCCTCACAGATAAAAAAAGTGATTTTTTGTACGTAGAATACAACTAAATTGACAGCCCACTTCGGATCGCACAAGCCCGTCAAGAAAAATCAAAATCTTCAAATATTATGCGATTATCATTTTAGCGATAAATAACAACTCCACAATGAGAGTTATTTACGTAGATAAGGCAACCATTAATTCGAAACGATACTGGTCACCACTGTAGGCACATGTTTTTTGCACCGCCACACTGCCTAGTTTTACAGAAAATCGAATAATACTACGGAGCGGCCGGGGGTCGCTCCATAGCGCTCGCCGCCCGGCCTCCCTCAGGCCGACTGTGTCATCGACTCATCTCTAGACTTCATGGTCAATTACTTCTAACGTCAGCTTTTTGTTCCAGGTGCTTGCATATGTCTGCGAGGAGGAGCGTGAAAGGCTTACGAAATTCATTGGCACATTCAACAGTACGGTGGACGAAGTCAACCTCGACTTCCTGCAGGACACAGCAACCATGGTCTTGCCGGCTGACATCGCACTAGCGGAAGGCAGTGCCGCCTCGACAGCTGGCTCTCCAGCGCCGCCCGGCTTCCTGAAGCCGCCTGCCCTGAGACAAGCCGTTGCTCGCGGCGCTGTCCTCGCTCGCTCCATCAACGCCGTGTACGGCCTGCCGTGGCGTCTGAAAGCCGAATTTAGAGGACCCGCTGCTGCCATGCAGCTCCCGGGCGGCCGTGCCGCTGGTGGCGCGGCTGTCGGTGCTGCTGGGCGCGCCGGTCGGCCCGCTGGTGCTCTTCACCATGTACGAGAGGGAACTGCGCCAGCTGCTGGCCAGCTGCACGTGGCGCGCGCCGCTGCTGGAGCGGGTGCTGCTGGGTGGCCCGGTGAGCTGCCGTCGGGCGCTACGGGCCACGCTGCAGCTGCGACCCGGCGCGCTGGCCTCTCTGCCGCCGCGCTGACAGCTGACCGGCCGCCGCTATATATCCGCGCTGAAGTGGCCATTGGCGCCGAACACATCACGGCCCGGCGCGACAGCGGGCGGCGACAGGTGCGCGCCTGTGCTGCTCTGTCTTGCTGGCCGCTGGACGCCGGACCAGCTCGCCGGCGCCAGCACTCGCTGAGACGACCGACGGGGCCAGCACACCACGCGCCCGGCCAACACCAGGCTGGCGCGCTCGGACAACGAACGCCCGCAAGCGACCTCCGACTCGGGATTAGAACGCCGAGAACCTTGGTCTCCAGATAACATAGACCCTGCTGACTCCTGTGACGATCCTGCCGTCCACACGAGAGGCCTGAACGGCGCCGTGTACGAAGCCACCAGGTGCTGAGGTCCTCAGACGACCCCCGCCAGCCCTCTCAACCCCATGCCAACGCCGTGCCTGCGGTCAGGCGCCCTCCGACACCTGGCGCACACCGCGTCTGTGAATGTGCTAACTGAAGCAGAGCCGTGAACGCCACATCTGCCATTTTTATTAGTATTGTCATCCGAGGCCAGCTGTCTCTGGCCTCAACGAAATCAGACCTTGCAGAGACAGACCTAGCGACGAGAAAACACGTCGTACCTACCGCCAACCCAACGGTACCTACACCCCCATGTACTTGCAGCTAGACACCAAACCCCGAGTAAAGTCGGTGTAAGGCATTTAACTGATGGTCAAACCACGTCTATCATCGATGGTAATGGTTGTTCGGTCATGGGGTAGACACAGCAAAGTTTCGGAAAATGGTTCACGTGTTTGTCCACCAAAATGAAAAACAGACATGCGTTCAATTTCGTCCTCGGCTTCGGCTTAGCCCGCAATACTAGGATTCTAGTGATCGGTAGTGCTCAGTTGAGCTGTCAACACATCTCATTCGTATTCCTGGATCTCTGTTCTTTTGCTAAAACAATGCCGCGCTTCCGGACAGCAGCCCGAGTAACACTGATGCAGCATCTGTCCAGGGTACACTATGGAGCATAGACAGCAGGGCTTGTATCGCTGACCCTAGAGGTGGTGATGGTATAGCTTGGAGCGCAGATGCCAATCCATGTATCGCGGATGCTGCAGGTGCCGAGGTTGAGGCTGCCGCCGAAGTTGAAGCTCTGGTCAGCGCAGTCATGGACACCATCGAAGCCGAGGTTCCCCGGTGTCAGGGTGACGGAGACGACATGGAGGGCTCAGGTAATGCATTGTTGTATATTTATACAGTATTGGATGGGGCGTACGTGTCGGATATTTACCATGGGAACAGCCACGACACTATAATTACCTTTACAAATGTTATAAGTTCGTAGTGCATCCTTCATACCTTCATATTATCGTCAGCTTCTTGCTTACGTGAGCCGTACGTTGGCCGATGCCCTACACCCACCCACCCAACTCCAACTGTGCTGTTTTCTCCTTCTATTTTACAGCACATAGTCTGGCTTTCTATGGTAAGACTAACCAGTGTTTTGCCCTTTATATCAAATACACTTTGAATAACTCCCCACACCATCACTGAGGTCGGACGGACACCTCCCAACATTGGTGACAGCAGTGCGATTTGAACCACCATACTTGGTTGAGGTTGGATTCCCCCCATACACATCGCCTCATCAAGTAAAATACAAGGTGATCGCAGTTTTGACCCGGCCTTCTCAGCCGAACGCCATTGGCTGGGGGGGGGGGCGTTTTTCGCCTCCTCGTTATCTTCCGAACCGATAACCGGAGCGAGACGCGAAAGACGGCAATCGAAAGCTCTAAATGAGATCACTCTAAAGCGTACGCGAAATTGTATAAATATGGTCATATGTCAGGTCACAGTCAGGTCCAAGGTCAAATGTTAGATATTTGGGCCATACTTTCCATCCAAAGCTGTATATTGAGACTATTATCGCACAAAGTGCTCTCAAAGGTATGATGCATCTCCCGTAGGCATAAGCAAAAGTGATATTGTAAGCAAAGATCAAGGTCAAATCAGGTCACTATTGGCAAGAGATCATCAGACAAAAAATTGGTGGGTTATCTTACACATATAACTCGATTATAGGAGCCATTTGCACATCTGACTTGATATAAGGTCAAGGTCAGGTCATAAAAGGTCGAAGCTGGAATTGGATAAATATAAATACAAAAATCATTATTATTATCCAGTTTTGTCTCAGCAATGCAGTGGAACCATTTATTTGTATGTATCTGGTCGCAAAAGCCCACAAAAGGTACTTTGAAAAATGACCGTCATGAGGTACTCATACTTAGGAAGCAATCAGTGATTCAAAAATACAGAAACTGCTTTAAAATTATATTTTGGTATTGTGCACATGTGGTTCTCTTACGTATCTTTCCGTTTTTGTTTAGGAAAAAAAATCTAAAGAAAAGTGTGTTTTGGGGATAAAAAAGTCCGAGACTGCCATTTTCTACCCGTTATCATTTGCTTTTGACGTTTTTGAAATGCATTTTGCTCAAGGAATGGTCTTTGTACAGCCTGTTAGAGAGTTAAGGTTTGTTTGCGCTGAAGACGTCAAATTGATGCAGGATAAGGTACCAGAGACTATCATGGGTGCCTTAACCCCAAGCCCAGCCCAGCCAAAACCCACGAAAACCAAGCCCAGACCCAGACCAGACCCATTCGAATTCATAATATTGATACCCATGCCCATTGGGGCCCATTCAGATAAAGCAGATAATTATTTTCACAAGATTTGCAACCAATTACCCTGGCATGTTGACTTTCATACTATTAACGATAAATATAATCACGCACCTGTATGTTGCTGTTGATTTGAACACATCGAACACTTTGCGGTCAACATTATCAAATTGGATCAGACTTAGGATCAGACATGGTTTAAAAATATTACTGCCCCATTACTTGCCACGATTTATTGTTGTCATATAATTGCCTAAGTCTTATTGTTTAAGTGTCCAATATCATTTAAACAACATATTTACCTGTTTAACATCTTGTTATCAAGTAAAAAAACGATTAGCGACATTGATCTAAAATTGTCAAACCCATGGCCCACCCAGTACCCATGAGAAGTCAAAAAATGCATACCCAACCCAGACAATCGGAAGAATTGAGTAAGCACCCATGGGTGCACCCATGACATGATAGTAAGGTACCCGAAGTTTCGCGTTGATGGCACTGTTCGTTTGTGAGCTATTGTGAAAATCCGTGAGGGGGGATTTGCCCCCTATCCAATGGCAGGTTTAGGCAGCAGGTATCATTGCCAATGCATTATCAGTGTTTCCTCTAATCGTTTGAATATGTTATCTATGACCTCGCCGGGTTTTTTCCCGCGAGTCTCAATTGATGATTTGTTTTCACTTACAATATAACACACATTAGGTACTTCATCAGCTCCGTGAAGGACGACGCTCCTAACTAACCACACCGAGATCGCATAGCAGCTCGACTGATCTGTCATGCCTTCCCAGCGATATACTCTGTGCCCTGGAGGCTCTCCAGTCGGCAGG
>VOPJ01016279.1:0-10785 GCA_014673585.1 Semibalanus balanoides | reverse complement strand
GGTCAAATGTAATATGAGTCGAAGCGCCTTGACCAGACAAACACGATGACGTCAAAATTATTACCCTGCATTTATTAGGTAAAAAGCTATTGTGAAAACTGTTTTGCAAAAAGTAACTTTTTTGACCTTTCATGACCTCTGGAGCCTAAACTATTGTCCTGCGCTAAAATCTGAGAAAACGCTCGCAATTATATTTGTTAAAAGCTATCGACTGCTTTTTTTCCGTTTGTTCCTAGCTTTCATGGTTCCCGAGATATTTGGGGAGTTCGAAGCAAAAACCAAAAACTCGAAAATCTTATCTTTGATGACCTCTGGTGACCTCAATATTGACTTGATAAAAAATAAAAGTAGGTTAGAATCTGCTTGTTGAGGGCGTTCGAAAGCTCTTTTCTTCGTCTTTCTAGTCCTATTAGTTTTTAAGTTAAAAAGGGGAAAAGTTTTGTCACCGCCGCGCAGAAAGTGCTGCTGACTGAAGCTAGGTTGTGACGTCACAACCACAAGGACCTGAGTTTAATTGTTATAGTTTTTGATTATTTCTGAGTTCATTTCGCATTTGTATTCTTTTTTGTTTGAGTTTATGTAATACAAAATTATCCTTATTTTTATGAGACCATAAAAATGGTGCCTTAAAAATTGGCCCCAACCACATTATAAGCTTCATGTTTGTAGGCAAAAATTTATTTTGGGTGGGCATTAGATGGATGTGATTGTGCTTTACAGCTGCATCATTTGTATCGTTTAGCACCCTTTGGTTTTGAAGCTACGGCGGTGTAATGAAGGAAATATTATAAAATCGCACTACAAATATTACAGGCAGATTTTAACAGCAAAACTACTGAACTTAAAACATAAATTTTGCACTGCAATTTTAGAGACGTTACATGCGTCTACAAGATTGGTGTTTGTTTCATCGCTTCACGTCCCAAAGATGTTGAGCCACTGATTTAAATTGTGAATTACGTCATAAACTATGAATTTGCGTTTTATAGCCAAGAACTTTGACGTAACCACCGCGCTGAGTCGACACATAGTGCATTACGCCGGGCGGATCGTTTCTCTACGCATCTGTGTTTACCGTGTCTTTGCGACCTTTTGGTCCGAGATATAGTGTCCGGTATTGCAACGATGTTTTGTAAGGTAATTTTCGTGGACGGAAACAGGGTGCACGTGCCACGTGCAGTTGTGACCCATAATTTGACCTGTGCACATTGCCAGTGGTGTTGGGTTCCAGGCCTCACAACAAATTTTAGCTTTATAGGTCAGCGTTTTTCAGCTACGACAGGATTAATATTCTCGACACCCCTGACCGCGGTACGTGTCACGCCCATGCTGACCCATCAACATGATAAAAAAACATGTATTAATCATAATCATAATGTCATTGCATTGGGCTATAAAGATGCGAAGACGCCTTGTCAATCGGAATGCGGGTTCAAAAATATAAGCTTCTGACCAGCGTCGCGGTCTGGCCGCCGGCCTGGTCGGCCGCTTATATGTGAGAAAATCCTGGATATTTCAATGAGGACTCGCTCGCGCTTTTCGGCGCTAGCTCGTATAATCTTGGTATATTTCTAGAGTCCAGAGTATAACTCATTTGAGCACAACAGTTTGCACTTCCACGGGGGAATGCCGGCGGCGCAGGCCATGACCGTGGATTAGCTTGACCGAAGGGCCTGAGGCCGAAACGAGGGTAACTCATTGAAGAGAGCAAAGTACCGGGACCAGAAAGCGGCCAGAAATCCAACGCTGGCCGCAAACCAACTGTAAGCGTAGCTTACCAATCACAACTCACAACGATTATAATTGTTGTTAACGTTAAAAACAGGCTAGCCTTCGTAATATGCAATATGCATATGACGTACTCAGTACTTTCTGCATCAGGTTTCTTATACAGAACCTCGCTGACAAAGGACAAAAATCAGGTAAACATGAGTCATGAGTAAAAGTGTGGTGTTTGCATAATTGTGCAAAAAATCACACTTTCGATGTCTTATATGATTTTGTTTTACAGAACGTTAAAATCAGCAACGCCAAAGTAAGGGGGCGCCGCCCCCGCGGTCCCAAAGTTGGGGGGCAAGCGCCCCCGCTGCCCCCGCCGTTCCCGGGCCTATGTGCATGACGGCACTTCATCAGATCTGACAGCTCTGACAAACAAAGGCACATGGGAAAGAAAACAAGTCAAGCCAGAAGAAGGCAACATCGGAACGCGACAAACACTCTAGAAGAAACCACAATTTGAAGAACATAGGTACAGCAGCAGCCAAACATCTGCAGGCAATAAAAACATCGCGAACGTACACAAACCCATACACACTCATACATGCATATATAACTACAAACACACCTCATCGACACACAGATGCAAAATCATGTCACTCTAAACATAGCTCAAAACCAACCTAAGAGACCAGGGTCTCAAAAAAAGAAAAAAGTTTAGGCACTGAAAGCGGTCGAGAAGCATGGGACTGGGCAAAGCAAGCGCTATGATGAAGTATTCTTGCTTAAAGCTGGCTTCCTGTTTCCAATCTCAATCGATTCCGTGACTCCTATGTTGGCTTCATCCCTACAGGTATATGTTTGTTTATTGGGGTTTTTGGGTTCCCTACAGGTGTGCACAACTTTGACTTCGAAGTCATCACTTCTTGGCCAAGTTAATTTTAATCATCTCAGAACATTTTTTTTCATTAGGCAAAACAAACAAAACAAACTAGTTCGAAATAAACTCGGAAATGATTTAAAACTAAAACAATTAGGTTCATGGTCCCTGTAGTTGTGACGTCATGATCCAAGTTGAAATAATGACCGAAAGTGACACTGATGCGACATCTTCTGCGCGGCGGTAAAAAAATATTATTCGTAGCGAGTCTGTCTTCAAATTTAAAGTCCCAGTTAATATGCACTATGCACAAGATAATTTAAACAGGGCGCTTCTTTCAGGTGATCGGCATTAATCGGCTCCGGCAGTGCTGTCACTAACTCCTTTGGTCGTGACGACACAATCATGAATGTTTATTAACAATACTATAAGTTAACCCTCGTTCTACGGGGACATTTTCTCACCTTCGTCCCACCGGGGGTCCAAAAAAGATATCCCAGTTAACCCGCGCGGCGTAGGCGTCTCCAGCCGAACGCGCGGCGTAGGGGGGGGGGTAAATTGTACCCCCTCGTATCTTCTGAACCAATAACCGCAGCGAGACGCGCAAGGCGGCGGTCGAAAGCTCTCAATGAAACGAATCGAATTCATATCTGAATTTTTTAAGTTAGGTCAAATGTCAGGTCACGGTCAGGTCATTTTGAAAATTTGAGTTAATTGAGTTAATGGTTCATACTCTCATTATAATCCTTTGATTAGACTATCAATGCACAAAAAGCTCTCAAAGGTCTGTAATACATCTCCTGCCATAAGTAAAAGTGAATTTGCATTGCAAAGGTCAAATCAGGTCACCAAAAGTTCACTGTCACAAGAGGTTAACGAAAGTCTTGTGACACATGTTTTAGGGTTATTTACACGTTAAAATCGATAGCAACAGCATTTTTTACAACTTGTATCCCGATGAAAGGTCAAGATCAGGTCATGCAAGGTCAAAACTGGAAACTGACTATATGAATATTACAATGCTGTTCGTAGGTCATAGTTTTGTCTCATAAATCAACGATGACATTATAGATATCCTTATCAGGTCAAAAATAAAAAAAATAAATGTTATGTTGAAAAATGAACGTCAGTACCTTCTGTCTACTTGGAGAGTTAATCATGACACGTGAAAATGAGATATTACGTTGAAATTGGTTGGGTATTTCTTACACTTTTGGTTCTCTTTAAATATTCCAGTTTTTTTAATACCTAAAAATCAAATTTTATGGGGAAAAGTATTTTTTTTTGGGGGGGTAAAAAAATGAAATCTGAAATGCCATTTTGTAGAGAATTCAAATTTTCTTCCTCAAATGTAGTACGTTTTGCAATTGCGTTTAGCTATGTTTCCTACGATGTCATTCAACCATTATCGTTATTCAACCAAAATGTCATGACATGGAGCGTCATCAAAACGTCATTAATCGTAAACAAAAAGTTTTTTTTAGGAAGACGTCACATTTGATGTGAAACTTTGACGTCGTTATCTGTATATAGTTTTCAAGTTATTGCTGAAATCCGGGAGGGGGGTAATATTTACCCCCCCCCCACGCCGCGCGGGTTAACTTTCAAAGCAAGCAGAATAGAGCAAAGCAGTAAGAACCAGCGTGTTGCCTGTCATGAGAGGAATCTAACATAATGCAATTTGTAGGTTTCAGGTCAGTGGGTGACCTCCCAGGTCAAGTGAATGATCTAAGGTCAACCACGTCCAAAATTAGTCAATTAATCAACCACGTCCAATTATAAAATATAACGCTCAGTATAACTTCCGAACGGATATACAGGGTGATTTTTTTACTTGTTAAAAAGTTTTTGCTCCTGGCGGACCGTAAATGTGCAAAATGCGTGCAAAAAACGCAAGCACGTGATTAATCTATACGGGACATTTCGTTTCCTGTCATCTATTATTCAGTTTTAGCGACGGAAGTGTCCCCACTGTGGAGTTGAAAATGACCCCAAAAATGGGCAAAATGGCCCTCTGTTATTTATTAAAGATTTACACAAATGAATCATCCTGGAGAACGACGCGGTTAGGAATATAATACAACTGAGGAGAAACTTCAAAAAGAAGTTCAAGGTATCTCCAGATAATTTGGCTCATACATGGCTTTAAAAAAAAAGAGATAGGTTTGCTCTCCGTTTCCCAAGCAGCCTCCTGGAAGAAGCCGTGTGCTGCACGGCCAGCGTTTGGTCTAGATCAAGTGATCATCATTGGTTTCGATCTGTAGCACGTCAGTTACAGAGGCAAGATGTACTTGGCCATGCTGAAACGGATTTCTTTGGCCTAAGGTTCGCTATCAACGGAGACTGATGTCAGCAAGATAGCGTACCGCAACACATGAAAGCCAGAGATGGCTGATGAGGCATTTGAACACGAGTGATAGCAGGCTGACCGCGCGCCTGAACGGAGGAAAATAGCCAGACTTTTCCAGGGGTTACTGGTTTTGGGTTTAGCCATTGCCAGAAGGTTACGAGACCAAACCTGAAACCCTGGCTGACCTGAAAGGACCACGACCACGACCCCAAGTGCCAAGCGGCCCTAGGTTAGGTGGTAGACTGACCGCTCGGCGCTCCCCTATTGGGAACGCTGCGTTGTAGGATTTTGGATCTGCATAACAAAATGGGCAAAGTTTATGGTGGTTTGAATAAACTATATACCGTTCATCAATTAATCTCCAGTTATTTTAAATGTGTTGTCAAAGCGACGCATTGAGCACTGCTGACATGACGAAACCAAACGATGCACACAGAGGCAGAAACACGGCGAACAAAAAACATCCTTGCGAAAAAGATAATGAACCGGCAACAACAGGCAGGTTCACGCATTTGCAACTCGTGGTACACGGAGAGCTTATGAACAAAAAGATAACGACGCCAAGCTTCCTTGTTTGAGCACACGCATCCTACCTTTGTAAAGAAAAAAAACACTTCAATTTCTATGTCCGTTAATACATCTTTGGAACTTGCGTCAACATAGTTTCAGGTCGATTAGGTACTTGTATATATATGCTAAGTGTATTTTTTACATCCTTCCGTTTGTGATGTACCGTACAGTTATGACACGCCTCCTCCAAAACAGGTGCATGTCAGGCATCGGCTCTCGACGTCATTGCTGTTTTTGTTTCTTATGAGTTTTTGCAGATACATCAAACGAGTGGCTGGATCCGCCCCTGTCCTAAGACCCGCAAGCCCGCCAAACACAGTGCAAGTAGCATATTCTATACTGCAATGCCGCGTAAAGATGTTATTTTGGTTAAAAAAACGGACAGTATTCATAAAAAAAGATAACATAGTTTTTTAGAAAATATTACCTGTTTTATTTTCCCCAAATAATCGGAGTAAATGGAGAAGCTTTAATATGAAACACAAAATGACACTTTTAGGAAGGGTATAGGCACAAAAATGAAAAAATGATGACGTCATCAAAAAATCAAGTCAAATTTTTTGGAAACACGGAGACACAAAATGTTTTCCAGTTCACTGCGGTCTACGAAATATATGCCGAAACGATGAATATTGTTCAGTTGGTTTTGAGCTACAGGGCTCCAAACTATTACCCTGCAGCGTGACCTCGCAAAAATGCCCGAGGCTTTATCTCGCGGAACCGTTGACCTAGGATCTGCCGATGCACAAATCGACTTTCAGGGCACAAGATAACCCTATTAGACCAAAGTTTTCGTCAAATAAAAAATGGCGTGTAAACCCTTGGTCAATTGTCGTACATGCCCCGGTTGGTAACGCCTTCGCAGGGGTCTGACCAAGGAATTCCTTTGAGCGTCTAACCAAGAAGTTCCTCCGACACCTGAAGATGCGCGCATCATACAATAAGATGGAGGAACTTCGAACATCGGCTAAGAAATGAGGAGGCTGTTACTCATAAGTGTGTGCATTGGAAGAAATGGTCCCAAAAACGTGCATCAAATAATACATCAAAACATGGTTAGCTTATTTAAGTGTTGCTAGGGCCTATTACTTTTTAACAAGTAAAAAAAATCACCCTGTAGATAGAGAGACATCGTAAACGGCAGCGTGTTGCCTGTCATATTGTCATGAGAAAAATCCAAGGGCATCCCAATTTGAGTATATAGGTTAACTGGTGACCTCTGGGGTTAGGTCAATGGCCCAATGTGGTCTGACATGACCTTGACGAAAAGGTCATAGGTCACGATCTAATATAATGCAAAAAACACTTTAAATTTTGATACCATACGTATACATGTTTAAACTCAGCTACTGAAAAGTTCAGCAAGATGTGCTGCATGTGTAGAAAGTTATTCAGGAAAAAAACTCGGAGGGGGATAGTTTTAGGATTCCCGTAGGGCGAGGGTTACGAGGAAGTTTGATGTTGGAAGGCGGTCTTGAAAGCGTGTGAGAAGTATATATAAAAATCGTATTTTTAGGCGTAAAAGCTCACTTCCTGTCCCAAACTCCAATGGCTAAGACTTCACTCACACCTTATCCCGGGGCGGCCAGTTCGGGGATCCCGAGGCGGCCAGTTCGGGGATCCCGGGGCGGCCAGTTCGGGGATCCCGGGGCGGCCAGTTCGGGGATCCCGGGGCGGCCAGTTCGGGGATCCAGGGGCGGCCAGTTCGGGATGGGCTGCCGATTAATCCGTAGTGGCTATAGGCTGAAACATAGTCTTCACGCAGCTGCGCGAAGTGGATGCGGGTGTCTGCGAGTGCCTATTCAAATACATGGTTAAATTTGAACAGTTGATTTTTTCGTACCCGCATCTTGCGTGCGCACTGTGCAGCTGTTACAACCTCCGTTCAATGTATTTGAATAGTCACCCGCATCCACTTCGCTCAGCTGCGCGAAGACTGTGTTTCAGCCTTATTAGCCGGACTTATTGTGGAACGCCGATACTCCAGGTGCAATTGGGTTAATTGGCCTGTTGTGGAGTGCCATGAATAAATAATTAAATAAATACATTTTTGAAAGCACCCTAAAACTGACAAATGTGTTAAAATACGCAACTTCTCAGTACAGTGTTGTTTATATTTTTCATCACTGCGATGTACGCGACGTGAACAATATAATGCTATTTTTATCAAGAAGCAGACAAGTTTGTCCGTGGCAGCAAAGCTCAAGTCTCGAATTCACAATACTCGCACAGGTATATTATGATGTAATATCTTGAATGCATTCATATGAAGACTAGACCATATTGGCTTCTGCCGCTCTGTTATCGACGAAATTGTCTGAACGATCTGGGCCCGGTATTGCCTCACATATTTAGCTAACCAGCGGTTCCCACGACGACACCTGTTCCCAATAAATTTACAGCGACAGCTTTACGTGCCGCACGGGCGGCCAGCCACGCAACTCGGGTGGGCGCGAACTCACCCGAGTGCGAGTCGCCGTTACATTATCTGTTTTGAACATCATTTGTACTGTGTGGGCAGCTGTGCGTGCCAGTGCCCCGCTTCTTCAGTATTTTTTTTTGGTGCGCTCGCGTCCA
This sequence comes from Semibalanus balanoides, assembly GCA_014673585.1. Classification (NCBI taxonomy): domain Eukaryota; kingdom Metazoa; phylum Arthropoda; class Thecostraca; order Balanomorpha; family Balanidae; genus Semibalanus; species Semibalanus balanoides. The sequence goes on along the minus strand of VOPJ01016279.1, from coordinate 2,692 downwards.
AGCAATCGGTAGCTCGTTAAATCATCATTAATGTAAATTCCACAACCAAATCTCGGCCACGTTAAATTATTTTGTATTGTATCTTCTGTATGCGCAGCGGTATTTGTCGTGGCCCGCCCGGCCACGGCAGTCCTTATTTGGAAAGCGCCGAAGCAGTATCTCGGCGGCCAGTGCTCCACCGGCTGTTACGTCACGAGTGGTGTGCGCCGGTGTTCGTGAAACTGATAGGCTGCCTTCGTGCAAGTAACCTATTGCGGCTGGAACGCCGCCGGACAGTGAAAATTAGTAACGCGGCTTGTCGTGTGTCATATATATCGACTTCTCATCTATAACTAACGTTCTTCATTCTACACTTCTAGACTACAATAAACTCTTCAAAATCTTCACTACTTTACACCACGAATCTGACCTCTTTAGCTACGAAAAATGTCGCAGGCCTCAGAACCAGAGGAAACTGCAGAACGTCGGCGACACGCTCAATGTCCTGCCCGGCCAGAACTTTGCAGAAAGCAATATGCAGCGTCGCACATAAATATGGAAACTTCCCCAGTCTGGCTAGTTTCAGGATGCTGTGAATTGGTATGGTTGGCATTGGTTTGCATCATTTCCCACACATTCAGCATTGCATGTCTAAATGGGGAAAGCCAGGCATTAGAAAAGCACGTGCATTATACTACACTTTTGGAGTATGAGAGAAATAGTGTTTAAAATTTCGAAAAGTGTGATATATGTTTTACCATATGCCGCTGAGAAGGATTTTTCACTCTTCATACTATTTGCACGATATTTGGGAAAACATTTCGGCCCGTGGCAGAAATGTTTTCTTAGATCAAATAACATTGAGCTTAAATGTTTTACCATATGCCGGGGATATCAAAATACATTAGCGGGAGAGGTGTGGTACAACTTGGTAAAACAAAAAAGCCCTAGGGCAAATTTGTTGTACCAGAAAAAAAAAAGCCCCCCGCGTAAAACGTGTGTGTGTGATACATTCTGACTGGAATCTGAAAAGTTTTGTCGACTTTGCCTTCCAGGGCTTTTTTCAATTTTATCCAAGTCAATTCAACTAAAAATAAATAATTCTTTTCTTTGCTCTGGTAAGGATCTAGTTATAATTTAAAAATGATTGAAAATTATTCAAAGCTGCTTGAGAGGAAATGTTAAAACGTTAACAATATTATCGGTATCCATTGACCTTAATCCTCGTTTATATTCAGAAATAAATCACTTTAAAATACTTGTTTATTGATATTTCGGCGCAGGCCTTTTGTCAAATTACATACATAATATCCAATGTTCACATAAGAATAAATTCTTATGGTTGTGATGGTTGTGATATGGTTGTGAACATCCACATTTTATTCTTATGGTGAACATTGGATTTATGTATGTAATCTTTTGACAAAGCTGCGGCCGAAATATCAATAAACAGTATTTTTAAAAGTTTTATTTTCTGGAATATAATACGAGGATAAGGTCAATGATACGATAACATGATTGAAAATATTGAAAACGCATTGCATGACTTACGCGGCATATGGTAAAATCATACCCCACTCGGCCGGTATAAATTGTCAAGACCTCTGTGCTTTCTTGATTTTTGACCTCGGCCTTCGGCCTAGTTCAAAAATCAAGAAAGCACCTTGGTCTTGACAATTGATTTACACCGGCCTCATGCGGTATTATATATTACCATATGCCGATATATCCCTTTAACGTTAGCACGTGTGGGCGGTATAACATTTCAGCTCAATGCTGTTTTATCTGGGAAAACATTTTTGCCCCAGGCCGAAATGTTTTCTCAAATCTTGTGCAAATAGTATAAAGAATAAAAAGGTGACTAAATTAGTTATATTTATAAAAGAGAGAAAAGAGTGTATGAATTCGAAAACACTGACTGTATAAAGTCTCTGATTTTCTTTACTTAACTTCGTCGCCGAGGTTGAAACCGAAGTATGATGGAAAATGTGTCATCATTTGGTGCATCAGCGGCATATGGTAAATCTCATACCACACTTGGGCCAAAATAATTATTTGGGACCTCGGCCCGTGCTTGAATTTCCGCCCTCGACCTTCGGTCTCTGGTCGGAATATTCAGCTCGGACCTCGGTCCCAAATAATTATTTTCACTGGCCCCGTGTGGTATTTTATATTCCCGCCCGTTGCTAGGTTGTCTGTCCTCTGCTAAATCTATGACGTAGATGTGAATGACGCCATGCGATGACGTAAAAGAACATAATGGGTAAGGCTTCTTTCCTGATTATGTAGAGTGATCTGTTTCCTTCACTATGCTATATGTTTGACCCACAGCTGATGTAAACTTTCGATATCGTGATATATTTCATATGTCTAATAACACAAAACTCCCCAACTAAGGACGAATCCACCTACTACAGGAACATACGAATATATTTCACGTATGCACCTATTACCTACACGTATGCACCTATTACAAGATGCACCTTTTAAAAGAATGCACCTATTAATATTACGTATGCACCTATTCCTAGAATCTAAAAGAACGATGCATCTGTTTTGGGGTCCAAATCCAAGATAGTCTTGTCTTCTAATCCAAATTTTTGGGCCTCCTCTTCGAGCTTTGGATCAAGAAGGCTGCCTTTCTCTTTGTCTCCTTGTTCTTAGTTTCATATATCTCCTCAAGGGACCCTACTCTTTTGAAATGTCAAATATA
>VOPJ01016278.1:0-10784 GCA_014673585.1 Semibalanus balanoides | reverse complement strand
AGCCAGCACCAGGTGTGATTGGCTGAACAGTAGCCAGCACCAGGTGTGATTGGCTGAACAGTAGTCAGCACCAGGTGTGATTGGCTGAACAGCAGCCAGCCAGCCCCAGGTGTGATTGGCTGAACAGTAACCAGCACCAGGTGTGATTGGCTGAACAGTAGCCAGCACCAGGTGTGATTGGCTGAACAGCAGCCAATCACAGCCCGCTTAGCCGGTTGTTAACGCTGACGGCACAGCGTCACGGCTAATAGCCAGCCATCAGGGCTGGGCGATTCGAACTCAGCGGGGCATGATGAGCCGAATCCTGTGTGTGATGGTCATTAATGGAGCTACATGAGCGGGCCTGTTCATGTAACCGAAGCACGTTCTTTTAATATGGCTTTGTTTTCGTCCTTCGGAATGCTTTTTCATATTTTAATTATTTTGCGTTAGCATTGCTTTGGATATTTACCGCGGTTCTTTGCATTCTTAGGATGAACGCGCTACGTTGAAATTCCTCTCTTGATGACTATTGAGCTTAGCCTATCAAAGTTATCGAACTTTGCCTATCAGATTTATTGAACTTTGCCTGTAAAAGTTATTGAACTTTGCCTATTAAAGTTCTTGCAGGAACTGAATTGGTGGCAACAATAACTGGAGCGAATAAATTCCATCCTATGTAGATCCGGATTTCGGCGTAGCGGACTTTTCAACGTTCAACCGATATTGCGGTGATTCATCGTGAATAACCTTCGAATGCCACTAGCAACTCATCTCTTACGACACCATCCGCGAGATCTAAGTCAATCCAGGCCGCTGCTAATAGGCTCAATGGAACAAATCGAATGGTTTGTGCTTTGATTGTGTGTCCCTATATCTCCGGGAAGATTGCTTTATAAGAGCGCTCAGAGCCGTACCAATCCGCTGCATAGCTCTCGTTTTGTCCTATAAACAGATTATGATACTCTTACGTGTGGTTAGATCGACTAACCGGATGTCAATATAGGCTGTTTTCCACGCCTATAGACAGTTCCCGGCGTCTGTTGAGTGTGTGAAGCATCGACATTGCCAGAGATAACATAATGTTTCAAACATTGTTTTGCTCCAACCGGTGCAATTCTTCCATGTCGATTTTCCATGTTATCTGAACTTGATCCGCTTGCATTTACGGGAACGCTTGATGCATTAGGTAATTGTCACTGAGGGTCGGAGTCTTGTACCATGTCTTTCGTTCACCGAATTGTTCTCAGTAATTTAGTATTAATAACTTTGATACGACAGTGAAGGCGATGGGCTTGCTTAATGCCGTGCTAATTGGGAGGACCTGTCAATACAATTCAGATCATTGTCACTAGATAATATAACGCAACATTTGTGTAACTATTTTCTTGTGAACTCCCCAATTTCCCGTCTCCAATTCTCAGGTATCTTGTTATGAACAACGAGATCATCAATATCAAAGGTACAGTTATCAGTGAAAGATCGATGCCTTCGCGCACTGTCCTCACTGCCTCCCGTGCCCATGATACTGAGTCCGGTGCGAGTGTTGCAAACAAATATTAGGAGCCCGGGCCGACGCAGAGGGTTATGTCATCATGATGCGCACTCTCTCTGAGGCGAGACATAGCGTAATTCCCAGTGAGGGCGGTTTATCTCTGTGGGCGGCAAGTGAGATATCTTGTAGTGACGAGAACATCGGCGTGCCAAAGTCGGATCCGCTAGACGGTTGCTTTACCCCGGGATTCTCAAGAACAAGACATTTCTTAGTTAAGAAAGATAAGTAAAAATAATGGTTAAAGTAAACAATTAGCGAAATGTACGGTTCAAATGCGCTACATGACAATTGCGTGCTATTATCATCGATTTATGGTGCCCAGAAACATGACTCGACGGGCAGATCTAGGTTCAAGTTCTGCAAAGCGCAAAGCACTTAGCCATGGGAATCAACAGTTTTCGTTGTTTTAGGCAAGGGAGTGAAGGAGGCTAGCTACGGCGCACAGTAATAGAAATGGACGACTAGCCAGCCTCTAACACTATATTTTGAGGAGTATAGCCCATTATGAGCCTGGCGGGGCACTTGACCAATTAGTGGATTGGTCAGAGTAAAACCAAACCCACCTGATGTGTTGTAAAAGTGCACAGAGAAAAGGACTTCGGAGGTGTGGTGACTTTTACGATTCTTTGTACAATTTCCCAGTGCCCGCAGAGTATATTGGAAGTGGAGCTCCTTGATTGCGGGACTGCCAATTGTCTGCACTGTTTGCTAAGCAGCTATCGTTTTAGTTAGCAGTCGACTTGTTTTTCCAGTTGGGTTCCCAAAGACATTGACATTTATGCACCTATTCATATTATATGCAGCGGTGATTAGTTATATTCCCACAATTCCTTCATTTGACGTCATCAGACCAAATATTAAAGAACGTGTTTATTCTTTGAAACTGAGCACTTTTTTTGTGAGATTTACAGAACTGTCACAATTCACGTGTTCACGCCAGTGACACACAATACTTCATTACTTTTGCCGACCCACACAATGGGGGCCCGTACAAACATTTGGATATTACTTCGGGAACCGGTGGGCCTGTCCCTGTCTCTATGAGACGATAGTTTTTGTATCCCTGTCTCTTTCGAGTATTTCTCACTTCTCTGTGTCGGCAATCCCTCTCCAATGTCAGTAGTTCCTTTTAAGTTCTATTCGATAACATCATGCAAAATCAAATGAAAGACTCGTGATTGTTTTTCCAATTCATGGCTGTTTGAATGTTTCAGTATTGTGCAACTTACAATACAGAGACAATATTGTTCGTTTTTATTCTATTCCTTGTGTCATCCCTCTCCAATGTCAGTAGTTCCTTTTAAGTTCTATTCGATAACATCATGCAAAATCAAATGAAAGAAAGACTCTGATTGTTTTTCCAATTCATGGCTGTTTGAATGTTTCAGTATTGTGCAACTTGGTTCGTGACCCACGGTCAAATATTCACGCTCTGATTACCCGTCAAGACCTAAGGTCATTGAAGCGATCGTTCGACGCTGCCAGGACTGACAGACCCCTCCTCTCAATATGGATTGTATTACGACCCTTTCTTAAGTTGATATGCAAATAAGTTTACTTCTCTCTTTTCGTCTCTACTGCCTCTGCCTTCTTCCGTCTTCAATTTCTCCCTCTTCCTTCTCCCTTTTCCCTTCCCCCTCTCTATTTCCCTCTCCTCTCGGACGTTTCCGTTTAACTTCACTCGCATCCTCTCACTAACCCTCGCCTCTCTCCTCTGTACAGGATGTTCTCCTCGGGCCTGGAGTTCGTACGCACCAACGAGCGGGGCGAGTCTCTCACTAACCCTCGCCTCTCTCCTCTGTACAGGATGTTCCGTGCCTTGACTGCGATAACGCACCAACTGAGTCCAGGCGAAGGTCTCCTCAGAACTAATACCCTCTCGCTCTTCCCTGCTTCTTCGACAGCACAGGCGTTCCTACCTACCTCGGTCTTGGGGTTTCCGTACGCCCACCAACGAGAGCGGCGTGCGAGCGTCTTCTCACATATTCCTCTCGCCTCTCTCTCGCTCACGAGGATGTTTCGTTCCTTCCGCTTGGAGTTCGTACGCACACCCCAACGACGGCGAGTGTCTGCTCCTAACCCTCGGCCTCTTTCGGTCATCGCAATGATTGTTTGCGTCCTCGCGTCGGGAGTTCCCGTACTGCTTACAACGAAGCAGAGGGCGAGCTCAAATAAACATCGCTAACCCTCGCTTCTCTCTGCCGTCTGCAACTGATCTCCCGCGCTGTCGGCAGTCTATACTTATTTGTTTACACTTCTCGTCACTTGCTCGCCCTCCCATCAACGAGACGGCGCGCCCTGCTGCAAGGTAATCCCACTCATACCCTCGCCTTCTCCTCTCTTGCACCGATGTTCTCGCCGGCGGTCTGGAGTTACGGAGCCCACCCAAACGAGTTCTGGCTATCTGAGTCCTTCTTCCCGAGGTCCCTCACTACCGCCCTCGCCTCCTTCTTCCTCTGTCACCAGGATCTTCAATCCTGAGTCTGGGGAGTTCGGTAGCGACACCACCCCGAACGCGGCGAGTACTCACGGCCTGACGGATCAGGCTCGTCCGAGTTCCGCGCCTGCGTCGACTAGCTGACAATACGAGCGGGCTCTGAGGTCGCTGTTCCGCTTCTCCGTCAGAGGCGTTCTCCGGGAGCTGCAGCGAGGGCCTGCGTGAACTACCGTGTCGTGCCCTGGCAGCGCCGACGGTGGGGACTTCGCGCAGTCTAAGGAACCATCTTGCGTGAGCTACAGGAAGGTGCGTAGAGGGTGATAGGAGGCATGAGGGGAGGTGCTCGGGGTAAGAGGGCGGCGTGGTTCCGCTGCAGAGAATCCTTGGATGAGGGTACAGAGGGGTTACAGGCTGAGGCGGCAAGAAAGGAGAGCAGGAGGTGGAGCGTGGTAGTGCGACGGTCGTGAGCGGTGGCATTGGGAGTTGCTATCGCGCCCCTGTGGGACGCGTGCGTTCGGCTACGATGGCGAAGGGAAGGGTGGGGCCATGGCTGCACAGCGCGGGAAAAGGCTGGTTGGATTGTGTGATAAGTGGCGGATGATGGAGTCACTGGTCTGCGTGGTGTTCTCTTGCCTTCGCGGAAAAGTTCATGTGGCTGAGAGAGATGCGGCTGTTCCCACCTCTCTGTTAAAATCCAATAGTTTGTCGATTCTTCCAGACTTGGAGGCTCGAAAGGCCGGAAGAAGCCCCGGTGTCATTTTAGAGGCGTTCTTATAGCCCACTTGTGTCTTGGTAGGAATGAAAATCTTGCTGTTAACGAGTGCCAGTTAGGCCACTTAGCATCATCTTAATGGATTGCAAGCGCCAGTAGTCGGGTAATGAGAGCTTTACTTAATACCTAATGTAATTTTACCGGATGACCCTGTTCTGGCTGGCGCTGGAACAGGCTTTGTGGAACACTGAACATTCCGAACTTTCGGCTGGCAGCACGACACTTCCAACGCCCTGTGTATACGAGTTTGGAATGAGCCACGCCTCGTTACTTTGCAAGCCGTGAGACCTCCACCGTTTGACAGAACTGCGGCCGGAGATTCCCCTGTGGCTCAGTTACCGTAATGTCTGCAGCCCGACGCGGCTGAAATAGGTCCAGTTTCCATGCGAGTACACCGGGCCGGCGTTTATGCTCGGAGTCTGCGCAGTTTGGAGATAATCGTGTTTGGTTGTGTAGAGCGGTCGGCCAGCTCGTGCTTGTCAGCGAAGGTTAGGTTATCAGCTGCCATTGAGAGTCGGGGTCCTCGTCACGACCGCTCCCTGGGGGTCCTGGACGCGCTCCCCGGGGTCCTGGACGCCCCACACAGGCTAGCCCCGGTCAAGACTGATGCCTGGATGGCCAGAGACCTGGATGGCCCGGCACGCCAGACCGGGATGCAACATCCCGATTCTTGGAACGGACGGTCCATTTTACGAGACTCTTTGCATATAAATTGCAAGGTGATTGCCTTGTTTCCCTCGCGTGCTCCATTTTCATGAAATGTGCACGAATTCCGCTCGCTTAGGAGGTACTATAATATTCTACGATCGATAAATCCATTGATGATTTTTCCATTCACCTGGTGGTTTGCAAAACGCCAGGTGGCGTGCAAAAGCAACCGGTGGCGTGCAAAAGCAACCCCTTCAGTCAGGTTGTCACCGGTTGATCATTGAACCAATGGACTCGGCACTGACAAAGTGACATTGAAAAATTGACAACAGAGAGTCAGCCAGCCATTATATTCGGACTTAAACTCAAACTAGAAGTTTATAGCGTTCCCGGAATATGAATCAAACTTGCAGCTGCGCTGATGCACGAAGCGGCTGCAAACCCGGACCTTTCAACACCCGACATGCTGACCACATATATCTTGTATAGGCAGGGCCGTCGCCACCGGAGGAGGGGGCTCCCCAGTCTCTCTCCTGTCGGAGTGCTCCTCGCAACGTCTGTCCCTCCCTCGTCGGCTTTTAGGTCCACCCCCCACCACCCCCGATTCACGCCCAGCGATTTTTCAAAGCCTGTGAGAGCACTCGCATGGAGATGCACTATCCAAAAACCTCTCCAGTCTGACACTAGGGCTCCCCACCCCCCCCCCCTTTCCAAATGAATCATCAATGACATTTATATCGATCGTAGATTTGGTTAGGTACTACGCTACTTGATTGTAGTGGGACAGGTTTAAGTTGGACCCACATTGATTCCACCAGTCATAGGTCCGCCTTCAGCAACGTTCATCCTTTTCTCCCTTCACTGCCGGCAGTTTTGTGTCGCCCTGTGACAGTGATAGCCACCGGCGCGGCCTGCTGTTCTTCTGCAGTCCCGGCGGCTGTGTTGTGTATCGGATGACGGGGACGGGTCCCTCGGGGCTCCCTCAGAACTCCCATCGATACGGGCAGACATCAGCCGTGTACCTTTGAAGTGTAGATCACAAAGTGCCGGCTCCTCCGCCGCCTCTGCATTTATTCGGCGGATGTGCATCCATTGACGATCACACTGTGGACAGGTGCTTTTAGGAGCCGGGTGCATATATGCCGTCAGATCTTCCCGTTATGGGAACTGGTAGTCAACCAGAATATATTTATGGTAAACATTCCTGAATGCAGTAAATAAATAATGAATAGTTGGTTTGTTACCTTAACACTCGCCTGAGTAGGGCAAGATCACTGCGTGTCCGGGTAGGGGGAGGGGTGCGACCCCCTGGCGTTTTGTCCCTAATTGAACTAGAGCTTTGATTACAAAACGAGCGTGTTGATTGTGACGAGAGGATGCCATTGGCATATTTTAAGGTCCTGAATCAATGTTGACCTCTGAGGTTGTCAATGACCCAAATGTTATCAAATCGTAAATGTGTAAAATATGAATACGTATCCCCAGTCCTATGTCATGGGCGTAAACAACTGACGACGTTATGTTAAATGCCATAGGCCGTAAGTTGTTCCTCAATTTATCGGAAAACGGCTGAGAACTTTAGCTATGTGAGATACATCTCGTGAAGAAGGATATTTGTTTACTTTTTTGACAAAATAAAAGGGTATACTTATTGTAGAATCAAGAAATTTAAGCAAAGAATAAAGTTCACGTTACGTTCCTGGCGCACTTTTTGACAAAAAGCAATTTCCTTACAATAGCGGTTTGAGTTTTCAGGCCGTACTACGTCTTCCAAATGACCGGTCTATTACGTATCACTGTTGATTTGTTCATACTATCAAGTTGTTAAACGTTCATATTACATATATATAAACAGTCAACTCCTCATATTAATTTATTGATGACCAAGATGCGATTTCGTAAGAGTTGGCTTTTATTTTTCACCGATATGAGAAAGTTACATCCAGTTGGTCATTTCAAAAGTTGGTCATTTTCACGAACGGTCTTGGTCATCATTCAATAAATAATGATGAGGAGTTGACTGTTTATACATAACTATAGGTTGTTTTTTGTCATGTATCTTTTAGTTAAAAATAACTAAAGCCTAAATACGAACAAAGGCAAAAAGGTCTCTATTTTATGCTTCCAGGAAAGTTACTGAAAATTATGACGTATGAGAATCGCTCTAACACGAATTACGAAGCAGCGTTAGCCTTAAACTAGCTTTAAAACCTCTTTTAAAAATGATAAAAATTAGTGTGATCCATCCCGTGGCCTTTCAATGCTAAGTTCAACTTCATTTAACGGAAAGAACGTCTTATTTGTTGTTTCTATGGCCTTTTAACACTACGCAGTCAGTTGTTTACGCCCGGCCGTCAGCTGATTATGTCAAATGACGTCACGACTTGGGATGCGTATACTGAGCGCAAATTGACCAAAGGTGTCGGCGCGCCTTAAACCTCAATAAACAAACAACAAACTATTAAAATATTAATACAGATAGATAGAGCCAAAATTGTAAAAGAACATCTTAGTATGCTTAATACATGCCAAATTTGAAATCAGCGTCGCAAAATGTTCTTTAAACTGACAAATTAGAAAAAGGTCATGTCAGGTCATCTGTGGTTAGTGACCTCGGTTGACTTGCGGAAGCGCATGACCCCAGTGAAGCCTATATGTAATTATGTAAAATGGGTCCCAGATTTGAAATCAGCGTCACACATTGTCAAAGTAACGGCCAGAAGCCAAAACAAGTTATCTGAGGTCATCGGAGGTCAATGACCTCGGTTGACTTCAGAAAAGGTCAGTTGAGATCACAATCTCAGCGGAAGCAGCAACTATCACCTGGAAACACCTGTGCATATGATCCTGAACAACAAACGATCGGAAACTGCACATGTGACAAGGATTGATACTACGGAGCGCCAGTTGCGCCTGACATGACCTTGATAAATAGGTCATAGATCATGGGTCATGAAAGTTGGAAGTTAGACATTTTCACAGTATGTGTCGAATTGTTCAAAAGTAGGGTACTGAAAGTGTCATCGCGATCGGTGGATAACTACGTGAGTTATTTTTGAAAAACCGAGGGGGTGGCATCCACCCCCTACCCGGGCGAGGGTTAATAGTTAGCTTATTGTATGGCTTATTATAGTTGGCTAAGCTCCAGCCACAAGAAATTCAAAATATTTACACTTAAGAAAACGATGCAACTGCCCCGTGAGGATGTCGACCTATATTTAGTACGTGTGGCTTTATCTCTTTATCCATTATCTCCACTCGTCATTTATCCTACCCAGCATTAGTTTTGCTCATACATCACAGTCCCTGCCCATTGAACTACGATGAATGTGCCAGGAGCCCATTCCCGAGCAGCTGTAAAGCTGACTGTCTCTGATACCATCGCTGATTGAGTAGTTGGCCAGTCGGGTTTCCTGCCGGGCATAGTTGATGACGCCCTGGCGATGTTGATGACGCCCTGGCGCTGATGGGCGGCTGTTGACGGCAGTCGGCAGCCGCTCGAGCGCCGCTGGCCTGCTGCCTCGGCCGCTGTCTCGGCCGCTGTCCTAGCCGCTGGTCTGCTGCCTCGGCCGCTGTCTGAGCCGCTGGCCTGCTGTCTCGGCCGCTGCCTTAGCCGCTGGCCTGCTGCCTCGGCCGCTGTCCTAGTCGCTGGCCTGCTGCCTCGGCCGCTGTCGGAGCCGCTGGCTGGGCCGCTGGTCTGCTGCCTCGGCCGCTGTCCTAGTCGCTGGCCTGCTTCCTCGGCCGCTGTCGGAGCCGCTGGCCTGCTGTCTCGGCCGCTGTCTGAGCCGCTGGTCTGCTGTCTCGGCCGCTGTCTCAGCCGCTGGCCTGCTGCCTCGGCCGCTGTCGGAGCCGCTGGCTGGGCCGCTGGCTCGCTGGCCCTATGACCATTGTGCGATATGGACGCGACCGACGGTAGACGGCGGCATTCATTGACGTCCAGCGGCGGTGGACGACGGCGGCGTCCCGTGGCGTCTGGCGGCGTCTGCTGTGTCGCCGAACTCTGGCTGGCGCCGCTCACCATTAACGCTGCGTCGTTGCCAGGCCTACTTCACGGTGTCGGAGGCGAGGTGACAGACTGCGCGACGTGCGCCAAGAGGAGGCACCCCCTCTCCTCCCCCTGGACCGTGTGGTCCCGCCCCTCCCCCGGGGGTTGTCTGGGGTCGGTCTGTCCCGCCAGGTCTCCTGTGACTGTCTCTCGACTGCGACCTCGATTGTCCCATCCATCCCTGCGTTGTCTGCCGTTGTCCCCCGCTGTCCCCCGTTATTTTCCGCTGTCCCCCGTTGTCCCCCGTTGTCCCCCGTTGTCCCCCGTTGTCCCCCGTTGTCCTCCGCTGTCCCCTGTTGTCCCCCGTTGTCCCCTATTGTCCCCTATTGTCCCCCGTTGTCCCCCGTTGTCCCCTGTTGTCCCGTTGCCCCCGTTGTCCCCCCGCTGTCCCCCGCTGTCCCCGTTGTCCCCCGCTGTCCCCCCTGTCCCCCGTTTCCCCGTTGTCCCCCGTGTCCCTTGCTCCCTGGTCCCGCCTGTCCCTTGACGGGTTCGGCGGTGATCCCACTCAACAGTCTCGTCCGTTCACCCAGGCTTGTCCCGTCTATGGTCCGTTTCACCCCAGGCTCGGTCCCGTCTGTGGTCCGTCTCAACAGGCTGGTCCCGTCTATGGTCCGTCTCACCCAGGCTGGTCCCGTCTATGGTCCGTCTCACCCAGGCTGGTCCCGTCTATGGTCCCATCTAGCTCCGCCATTCTGGTCCCCACTCGGTTCCCAACCTGCGGGCGTTATGGCTAGAACCCCCAAGTGCGACAGATGGGCGCAAATGGACCCAAAGGTGTCGGCGCGCCCTAAAACCCCAATAAACAAGCAAACAAGTGCGGCGACAGAATGGGAGACGCCGTCCTGTCCGCGGTCGACTCTGCTCGGAATAAAGCCGCGTGTGTCGTCACCGGCCATCCTTACGCTGCAGTTGGTTTAGTCGGCGTGTTCAGCCTGCACCCTCCTTTGATATCGTGTTCACCCTCCTCTTCAGCCGTTGCTGACTTCCATATTCGCGCACGTTCTGGTTGACATCATATGATGATTAAAGCGACATTCAATCCTGAACAAGCTATCGAATATTACGCTGGTTAGCTTTGGAAGGGAGGTAATATGTTTGGACGCGACAGAAATCCATTTGTGATTGGTTGTGAATTTGACTTCCCTGGAGCTATTCGCGATGCTGTCGCCAGGCATATCTGCGCCCAGTATCAAAACACGTTTGTTGGCCGACGCATCGCTCAAATTGATTCTGTCATTGGTGGAAATGTGCTGTTAGTATGGCGACAAAAGTTAATAGTAGAGCGGCGTAGCGATATTTTCGTGCGCTTTTTGAAAAAGTTTTCAAAATTTCACGACAGTTAGGCATT
>VOPJ01016277.1:0-12579 GCA_014673585.1 Semibalanus balanoides | reverse complement strand
AACGGTCGGACATACACTGTAAAAATTGGTTTTGCAACAGTCAAAATACAGCCATCCACAGACAAAAACTCGAAAATTTCGCGCCGCTTCGCGGCATGACACAAAATACGCAATTGTTTAATGATAGATATTGTGAAAATAGGAAAATGAATTAATTAAGTGTCTGGCAGTCTCCCCTTGGCGCACATTTAGTTATCCCACTTAACTTTCAGTTTGTCAAAATCTTTGAAAATGTTTTTTTTTTCATTTTAGTTTTAGTTTTTAGGGGTAAGAAGCACAAAATTTCGGAAATCCGATTTGTCGTTTCCTTATTAAAATGCCACTTTCGATATTTGTCGCTTTCTGTTAGCAATTTGCTGCAAAACTCTATTTTCTCCTTTTTACAATAGTTACCGTCCTTCCACCAACTATAATCGTCACTAAAACGACGTCATATCTCCCAAATGACTGAACCAATTTCAGTGAAATTTTACCAGCATATGTATAATTGTGTCATCAGCTTACATAAATTTCAGCCAAGATGCTCCGCGCATGAGTACAAAGTGATTTCAGAAAACATCAGGGCAGGCATGTTAGCCCCCCGCCCCCCCCACCCACCACCACGTAAGGCAAAAGGGCATTATTTTCCATGTTGGCCTACATTGTTTAGCGAGCCCGAGTTCCGAAAAGGCGACGCAAACGATATGACGCGAACATTGGCCCCTAAAATACCTAACCTAACCAAATTCGTATTATAACATGAAAATCCACATTAAACATGCTGCAAAGGCTTTAATACACGCAAACAAAATGGATATACATTTTTTCGTCATTTCAGCGGTCATCCGACCCTCTTAATAATTATTAGTGACGCCCCTGCGAGTTGGTATGAAATAAATCTGACTATTATTTACGTGAGTATATGCTACGGAAAGTGGTGTTTTGTGTGTTTAATGTGATTTTTCCCGATTTTTAACGTTTTTTTCACCAAAAAAGTTTTTTTCACTAAAAAAATTATCTCACGTTTTTTATATCTGGAATGCCAAACAAGGTGAGAAACCCAAATCCGCAGAGAAAAAATGGTGTACCTTTTGGCCAAAAAAAGTTCCCCCCCCCCCAAACCGAGCGGCTGGATCCGCCCCTGGGTTGTCACAACGTAGCGACAACGTCAAATTGCTAGCTGGGATGCTGACCACGTTTTGTCCCCCTCCATTGAAGTTTGGTCCCCCCGGCCTTCAAAAGTCAGTGACCCCTATGAAAAGGTCAAAAATAAAAGTTGTCTTTTTATAATTTTAGTTCTAATGTTATTGTATGGATGGCTTTCCGAGGTCAGGACCCGCGCTAAGCAAAGCTTGTTGCGCTGGTCCTGGGCCCGGTTCTTATAGAAACACTTACCAGTAAGTGTGACTTAGGCCAAAGTGATATTTCTCATACCGCACTTAAAGCTCCCTAAACATAAGTGTCACTTTCTTTAAGGGCGACTTTGCTTCACTCAGTGAAATGAGTTTTGCCATCTCTAGTTTTCTGTTTATTCCAAGGTTATTCACGCCAATAAAGGCATATTTTATGAGAGGTTTTCACATCACGTGACACACAAGAGGATTGCTGTCAGTGGAAGGATTAAATTTAGTAAAAATGTTTATTAATTATCGGAAGGTCATATGTTGAAGTCAAATGCTAATAAATTTTGATTCACAGCAACTGAACTAGTTACAACTGAACCAGTAAAAAAACTGAACCAGGGACCAACATAACTAGGGACTGAATGAAACCGGATGATTAATCTTACAGAACAAGTTATTATAGAATTGGGAGAAATAAACATAATACAAATGAGCAACCTTTGTTACTAAATTTAGTCCGCAATGTTTTGACTGGATGGATTTTCCAGGTTGCCCGCGCTAAGGATAACTTGTTGCACAGGCCCTGGACCCACCTACCCGATCCACGCAATTCATGCCGTCTGCAGAGTTTAGACATATTTTGCGATCGTCAAAGAAATCGAGCGAGTCCTCTCTTAGGACTCAAAGTTATCTTAGGCCAGAAAAGAGCCCTCTCACCTTTTAACGATTAAGGGTCCTTTCTAACTGGCAAACAGACCTCTCAGAGAGGCATAGGGGCATAGAGGCATATATATAGGCATATAGAGGATAAGAGGCATATTATATATTTAATAAAATAAATATATAAATCTCGCGCTTCAATAATACAAAATAAAGTAATCATCGTGAGTTTAATATCCCATGACATCCGCGTAACAAAATTGGCCTTCAAACTGCCTTATAATTTTATATAGATATAACATAAGGTGCACATGGACACTGCAGAAGCCAACCCCAAACCCCTGACTTGTAAAAAAGGTGGCGTGGAATTCCTAACTAGCACCTCAATTCAAACACATCGGATTCAGCCGTTTCTGAAATATATAATAGGTGTGCACGTGCGCACGTGCAGAGGCTACCCTACCTTTGACTTGTGAAAGACGGGCTGGAGAGGTCCCTCAAAACTAACTCACCCAAAACTTGAACACAATCGTTTTTAGCCGTTTCTGAAATATAGACTAGGGGTGTGCACGTGGCGCACGTGCAGAGGTACCCTACCATTGACTGTTGAAAGACGGTGGCTGAGAGTCCCTAGCCACTCACCAATTTGAAACACAATCGGGCTCAGCCGTTCCTGAGATATAAAATAGGATGTGCACGTGGCGCAACGTACAGAGGCACCCCACCCCCTGACTAGTGGAAAAATGGTGGCTAGTGGCCCCCTAACATCACACCAAATCGAGCAACAATCAGCCCAAGCCGATTGGCGGAGTTTTGCGACAAACACATTTTAAACACCCCTCACGCGGCACGCCGCCACGACGCAGTGTTAGCCACCAACATGGAGTCGGCATGGTGAAAAAACCATGGGTAGTTGGATGGGGCTAAAGAAAAAAAAAAAATTAAAAATAAAAAAAAATTATAACAAACATAATATAAAAAAAGAATACAAAAATGAAAGAAAGTAGTTAAACAAAAAAAAAAAAAAAAAAAAAAATCCGGCAAAGAGCCCGCTTTGTCAATCGGACGCGGCGTCCCAAAGATATGAGCGGATTCTCAAAAGCGTCACCACGGGTCGGGTCGGTTTGATCGGTCGGGTCGGGTTCGGGGTCGGTTCGTGGTCGGGTCGGGTCGCGGATCCGCTCATATTCAGATATTCCATATACCAGTAAAAGAACGCACCGACGCTTCGCGCCGCTGTAACTATTTTCTGCATTCAGAAACAATTTCAGCGTAATTTAACAAAAAGTTGGGTAAATATTTGTGTTAATCTCTATATTACTCAGTACAAACCCCACGACGTATCCGTTAAAGGTGGTACCACCCTCCCCCTAACCAAAGTCACACTTACCGAAGTGGACTGACGGTTATGTACGGCTATGAAAACGGAAACGCAATTTTCGAGCTTAGCACTTGAATGTTTTTAAGGGGGGGTTTGGGGGGGCTATAAGACACCGAAAATCCGATTCTCATAACCAGAAAGTGTCACTATAGCTTAGGAGGCCTTAGGCTGACTTTAGTGTGGCTATAGAACCGAACTCGGAATGCAAGGTCACTTAAGCCCTATTGGTGCGGCATGGTTAGTGCGCTATAAAGAACCGGGCCCTGACCCCACCACAAAGATCTCACATTCCTTTGGCAGGCAGAATTTAGAGACGAAAGTTTACGTGCCCGACATACCTGGACACGGTCCGCCCCGCTCGCTGACGTCACCTGGCCTCGAGTGCGACCACCGCCACCGGCCGCAGGCCATCCTAGTCAGGAGCAAAAAACGAGCGCCGAAGCGACTCGAACCCAGGCTGCCACTACCGAGATAGGTCAGGAGTCCAATGCTCTCCCTCTGAGCTACAGGGGCGGACATGATTAAATCCTCTGAGTTAAATACCAATCGGTAAAACACTATGGCTGTGGCACGATCTGAATCATTATTGGATGTTGGGTCACTTGACATGACCTAGTGACCGGACCTCATATGACCTCATGAACTCTATGGTTAAAGTGATAAATTGAGTGTATGTGCGTGTGTGCGTGCAGGGCCGTGTGGGCATCAGTTAATTAAGAGCGTGTCGTCAGTGAGCGTGAGCGATCCGTCAGCCGACGTAGCGCCCGGTCACCTGCCTTGGTGGGTGAAAATCTGTCAAAATTAAATTACCAGTGTCATTGTGGGCTATGCGAATATTTTTGAAGTTCTCCAGCAACATAATTTTCTCACCAATCTTGTCACTCTAAGATATCGAGAATCGGGGCTCAGCTTTTGAAGATACGACCATTGAAACTCAAATCGGTGCCCGGAAAACAGGCCGCCGCGGCCACCGCCCGACGTCCCCTTAGAGCATCTGACTAAAAATATATTGATATATGGTCACGAAACTTTGCAATGATAGAGATGACCATACTCTCCACATATCCTGCAAATTTTGTGCTTGTTTCCCCTATATAACTACTCATATAAAATAGGACAAAATAGTACAATACGGAAAATTTTGTTTTTGAAATAGCGGAAAAACTGGAGCCAATCTGGAAAAACGGAGAGCATTTCCAAAATCAGCGACCCGAAATTAGCCAAGATCAGAGGCCTATTTCACAAAAAAGTTTGTAATTACATATGTTTGTGATTACAAACGCAATACATTTTTACCTACCTCACAACAAGCGATTTCACAAACAATCAGCACCTGTGAATTACCGATTGTAAAAAAGTGTGTAAATAAAGTTAGTAAAACAAGTTTGTAAAGCAGCCAACCTGCCAATCTCATAGAAATCTTGCAAATTCATCGGCGCGGAAGAAGGGACATCAATGCCTATAAGCTCTGTTTGGCAATGATTAGCACAAATGACGTCATGAAAATAGCTTTTTGGATCCATGACAGTTTCTGGTTTCATAAATATGACTTGTTAACATGTAATATATTACTTATGATATTTTTACATATCTGTGCACTTGCAAAAGCTATTATTTACGTATTACGACTATCTCTCCGATAAAAAATGTGACCCCGGTGACGTCATTTGACATTTGTCAGTCTGCGCAGATACCTGCGCAGTGGACGTTCTACCTATGACATTCTATGGGCCTTCGGCGGAGCAAAAAAACAACACAGCTGCCCTTTGAAAGAAAAGATCGATTTAGTTTTTCTACCACTCATTTTAACTCTCCCTAACTAGTTGAATTCCACACGGAAGGTGCGAAGGCTCGCTGCACAAGACATTGCAGACTCGCTGCATTAGTATCCGCCCATGCGGTTTCTCTGCGCGAGCCCCTTCACTCACATCATAGCTACATCGGTAAGCGTGCAGCACTTCAAGCTGGAGATTCCCGTGCTCGAATTTCTGGCGCTGGAAAAAACAATTTTCGGCAGTTATATCTTAATGCATGGAACTAACCCTGTCCTAAACACTCCTGCAACGAATCAGCCGCACCAATAAAACGGCGCTTAACAGTTAAAAACGTCAACAATCGAATGCAGTTTCTGAAATTCAAGAACCATTCTGACCACTGGATTACAAGTTTGTTAATATACAATTATTTCCCTCACTGAAGTCAAACCTCTTGGTGAAATAGAAACTGCGCTTCTTAAAAACATTTTTTACAACAATGAATGTGTAAATAGTAAATTGAGATTTACTGCCCTGAGGTTTTGTGAAATCCAAATTACAAACATTTTTATAAATTCTTTGCAATCACAAAGAAAAGCATTGTAATTGCAAACTTTTTTGCTTTGTGAAATAGGCCTCAGTTCAGAAACCTCTGACCTTATGAAAAAAAGTTGTAAAACGCAGGCCAGTGTTATGAAAGACCCTGTATTTGTCCTGCCATCACTGTCTGGTATCGAGAAAGCGGCAAAAAGTTCTTTCAAAAGTTCACAGAGTTCTTTAATGTTAAAATCGGTGCTAAAATGTAAGCACATATGATTTAATTTGTGCCTATTCTGACCAAGATCCAATGAAACTGTAGCAATGCTGACACGATATACACTTAACATGAAACATATTTTCGGAAGCAAACGAGAGCATTCTTAAGAAAATCCCTCTAAATTTCCCTTCCGAAAATGATTAAAATATTTGTTATATGTAGGTACTCAGCTCATTCTCATCACTCCCGAGTTCAGTCACTCCCCTCATCCCAACAGCCTCCCCTGAACTCATCACTCCCGAGACCCGTCACTCCCCTCATCCCAACAGCCTTGGGGCCGCCGACAGTTCCATTCTCATCAACTCCCGAGACCCGTCACTCCCTCATCCAACAGCCTGGGGCCGCCGAACAGTTCCATTTCATCAACTCCCGAACCGTCACTCCCTCATCCCAAACAGCCTTGGGCCGCCCGACAGTTCCATTCTCAATCACTCCCGGACCCGTCAACTCCCCTCATTCCCAACAGCCTTTGGGGCAGGCCGACAGTTCCATTCTCATCACTCCCGAGACCCGTCACTCCCCTCATCCCAACAGCCTTGGGGCCGCCGACAGTTCCATTCTCATCACTCCCGAGACCCGTCACTCCCCTCATCCCAACAGCCTTGGGGCCGCCGACAGTTCCCTGCACTTTCAGTTGAGTATGGACCAGGGACTGATCCATAGGGGAATTAGGACAATGAGGATATGACCCCCAAAACGACTTAAATAGACCAAAAATCAATACATTTCCTGGTTTAAAAAATAATTTAAGCATATTTTGCAAACGCAAGATTGTTTAAAATCAGTTATAAATGCACGCTATAGCAAAGCCCCGATGAATCGTTATCGCATGCTAAGTGCAAAAGTTGGAAGTTGGAAAGCTACATTGAACGTTTTGGATTTGTATTGCACGGCAAATAAGATCGAGCCTGATGAGTGCAAGAAGGCTACGTTTTTGTTATCTGTTGGTGCTGCCACTTATGAGAAAGTGCAAGAGCTATTTAGTCCAAAAACTGTTCAAGCGGCTACCTATGCTGTGATTGCTGATAAGCTGATCTCTCACTTCAAGCCGCAGTGTATTGAGATTGCCAAGCGATTCAAGTTTTTTAAACGTCACCAAGGTAACGGTGAGAGTATCGCTGATTTCGAGGCATAACTGAGAAAACTCGGGTCCACTTGCAATTTCGGTGCATATTTAGTAACAGCCCTGCGAGATCAGTTTGTGTGTGGGCTGTCTGACTCGAGGTGTCAGCAAGACTTGTTGTGCAGTTCTGACCTATCGCTGACCTCCGCAGTCCAAGCAGCACCGATAGACAAAGTTAACATTGAACTAAACGGGTGCGCTTAACCAAAGATTTTTAATAATTATTTCTACGATAGCTTCCGTCAGACGAAAACAAGCAACGCCCCAGGGAAATGGAGGATTTATTCGAATTGAGCACTGAAAGGACTGCTACTAGCCGTTTTCACAAAGGATTCATTCACCGGGAACATCGTCATCGGTTGAGGTGATGAAGTGGTTAGATGATGATTGTGGCTTTAGGGCGCCGCAACAAAGTAGTTATATTGCGCCCAGATGATGAAGTGGTTAGAACATTTACCCTACACTGTAGGTACTTGCCTTGGATTTGTCCCTAGTAAATTGAGCTATGATCCGTGCATCTCTGCAGTCTGTACTGCAGCTTTGGC
This sequence comes from Semibalanus balanoides, assembly GCA_014673585.1. Taxonomy (NCBI): domain Eukaryota; kingdom Metazoa; phylum Arthropoda; class Thecostraca; order Balanomorpha; family Balanidae; genus Semibalanus; species Semibalanus balanoides. Next base: position 4,977 of record VOPJ01016277.1, on the reverse strand, counting down.
AACGCTAAATGTGCGTGTTTCGAAAAAAAATGAAAATATTTTTAATTGCCTCTTACATTTTGCAAATGCTTTTTTATTTGGTATTTGAAATATCTTTAATGAAAACTATTTACTATTATTATTTAAAATACTTTGTCAGACTATTTTGCCCACCTCTGCCAGCTAGTGGCCTGTCCGGGCGGCAGCCGGAGCGCCTGGTGGCGGCGGCGGCCGGGATCCAGCGGGGCGCACTAGCCAGGTAGACAGCTATCTTGGGCGGCTGGGCGGCCGCTCTATTGATTGGAGCGCCGCTCAGCCGCCCACGGCAGCCGCGGCAGCCATGTTCGGCTCAGCGGGACAGCGGGGCAGCGGGACAGCGGGACAGCGGGACAGTGGGGGCTGATGCAACAGGTTAACAATGGACAATGTTGCAATTTTCGAGAGCTGCAAATCTGCTGTGTGTTGGACGCCAATTGACCTGAGTTGTCGGGGCGCCCCCAAAAAACAATAAACAAACCAAATCTGCTGTTGCCAATCCAGAGTGAAGGGCTATGGGGACCATGGCCACACCCATTGAGCATTGAAAGAGGGCCCATGGTCATTGGCCAAGTGTCTAATGAGGGCCCATTCGGTCGTCACCATGGCTGGGACCCATTCTGGTCCTCACAGGATATTTCAGCCTTAACACGCTCTAGTATAAAAGGACTATTCTGACTTGCAAAAGTCTCAGTCTCGCACACGGAGGTCCATTCTGACCTCCTGGGGCTCCTTGTTAAAAATGGCCTACCATGGTCGAAAGAAGCCAACAACGTCTGAGGGGCTCACTATTGCTGTCAGGCGGCTCTTTGACCGAGTGCTAGATCCGCCACTGCTACAAGCAAGCCTTTTGTCATGCATGAACTATTCGACACAAGAGAGGTTCGACATGAGAGCAGGCTGACTGGAAAAGGTAGTGTGAGCGGTTCGATGGGTAGGCAATGCAGAGTTCGATGGGTAGGTAATACAGAGGGTAGGTTTTTAAGCAGTTGGGCAATTCGATAGGTGGATAACACGACAGATGATAATTTTAGATGATCAACAGATTTTCAAGGCAATTGAATGGTACCTCGCTCACGTTTTGTGTTTTCTGAAGTGAACCGACTTTTTTGACCAGCCTCAATGTGGTTGGTCAATGGTCATGAAGACTGTCTTTACTGTAGGTACTAGGAAATAGTTCGGCTTATAAAATAATAACTTTTGTATGTCCCGCCAATGTAGTACATCTCAAGCGGGTAGAATGTATCAGCGCTGTGCATTATTTCTAATACGTATTCTGTACTACACCGCTTTGTTTGTGCTACTGCTATGCATTTTGTAGGATCACTTAAACACTCAAATGCTCGTGTTGTGCACTATCTAAAATAGAAGAACCAATTCACATAGAAGTTTGAAAGCTCATCCAAATAAAAAGGTGCGCCTACCGATTACTTCATTCAACGTATTTCACTAGACTTTCGAAAGGCTGTGCTTGATATTTTCTTCTTGATTTAGATGTTATTGCATTGTATTGGGTTTCCTGGAAGCAATCATTGAAATGACATCAATGGCATCTGGCTAAAGGGTATAAACAATAGGCCTGTTTACACCGCACTAAATATATCCCGCGGAAAATTTTCCACAATCGCGGAAAGGTCGTAATTTCATCTCGTCGCATAGGCGCAGCAAACGACACGCGAGCAGACACGCGTAAGAAAGTAGATCGGAAGAACTGTACCCAAAATATACGGAAATTACGGCCGAAAATGTACAAAGAATATCCGTGGCAAATTTTCCGCGGAACATATTTAGTGCGGTGTAAACACGCCTATTGGCGTCGCCACCTTTCCAAGGGCGTGTATTGAAATGTGATATTCCGATATGTAAAGACATCCGAAAGCAACAGTTCAGATGTTACGAGAGGCACAGCCAGACCTTCTGCAATGGATCGGGGCACGGCATGCTCAGGGCCCCTCCGGAAAAGGTCCCCTCCGGGCCTCCTGGAAAATAACTGCTTGAAAAAATGTAATCAAAGATTTAGGCCACTGTATTTTGCAAGGACTCTAGCCTAAATAGTTGCAAACAGGGACGTCACGGATAATATTTCAGGGGGAAAGTCGGCCCAATGGGGGTCACGTGCTCCCTCTGCCCCCCAGGTTGATATCTCGCCATAAAATGCCAGATAAGCTATGCTGATGACCTAAGATGACCTCTCATACGACCTTGTAGAGATCACTGAGCAGCAATTGCACCTTGGTCATCAAGAATGGGCTAAAATATAAAAATTCTGACAGAATCAGCCTAATCCAATACATATTCTCTGAATAGGAAGCATTTGTTTATTTTCCCGTTCACTTATAATGGGGAGGTCAGGAAATTGTCCTGACCTTAGGTCACCGATGCAAACAAAATCCGAGATACACCAATTGTATGTAGTTATGATCTCATGAAATCCTGCAAGTTTCAAATCTTTCGGACAAAAACTGTGGCTTTGGCACGATCACAAACATTTTGGAAGGCAAGGTCACTGGTGACGTGACCTGGTGACCTGACCTGAGATGACCTGAAGTCAAATTTTTGACAAAGTGTAGACAGTTGATGTTCAAACAGCTATGCAAAATTTGGCGGCGTTGCGCGCCACCGTTTTACCGCTATTCTGGAAAAACCTCAGGGGGGTCAAAATGACCCCCCACCAGGGGAGGGTTAATTTACTAATTAGCAACAGTTTCAATGCAAGTGAAATTCTGGGTCCAAAATCACGTGACTAACGCCCAGCACCTGGCAAAATCTTTCCTCATAGAAAAGTAAGCATTGTGAATCACAATGTTTTCTTTTCTCAATCCACAATTTATTATCTATTTTGTCTGACTAAAAACTGGATGAGTTTGGATTGTTTTCATTTGCGTAAGATGAATTATGATTCCATGAAGTTTAAATGATATGCAAGTTTGTTAGATAACATTAAGACTGGTATGCTTATCTTAATATTAATGAAAGAGACAAATGGAGCGAATGGAGTCGACGAATCGAGCTTTCGTTGACATTTTCAACGTTCGAATTGGAGAACGATGAAATGTGCGACGAATGCTCATTTCGCCCTCTTATTATTTAAGTTGAACGCAAATAGACTGTCACGAATTTCAATCAGATGTCAGCAGCAAGCTGGATTACTTTGTCTGGTATTATGCCAGAATTTGGTATGGCATTATGTTATTATGCCAAAATTCAGCATAGAATTATGCCAAAAATCAGTATGGTATTATGTCATAATTTAGTATTGTATTATGTCATCATTCAGTATAGCATTGTGTCATAATTCAGTATGGTATTATATCAGAATTCAGTATGGTATTATACCAGAACTCAGTATGGTATAATTTCCACCGGCGGATCCAGCCGTCGTTTTTTGGGGACAACTTTTTTGGCAAAAAATTTCCCCCATTGTTATTTTCCTGGATTTGGGCCGTTTTTTGGGGTATTAGAGCCTAATTTTTCGGAAAAAACGCAAAAACGAAAAAACGCAATGCTTTGTAGTATATATGCTACGAAATATACACATATAAAAAGTAATAACGTCTATCTCAAATAGACTCGCGGAGGTGTCGAAGAAGTTTTTAAGTGGGAGTCGGCTGAAATGACGAAAAAAGACGTCTTTTGCAGCATTTCAATGAATATTTCCATGTTATTGTAAGTACTTAAATTATTCAGCGCCGCGAAGTGACACGAAATTTGTGCGGGTTTACCTGATAAAACCCAGAAATATAGACGGTGGGCCTCCAGCCTTGTAGAGGATAAGTGGCTACAGCAAATTTTATAAGCAATTGCGAAACTTGTCGCGAAGCGGCGCGACATTTTCCAGTTTGTTTTAATGTGGATAGCTGGATTTTGACTGCTGCAAAGGCATTTTGATGATGAATTGTTATATTTCCCGATAAATTGTCAACTTTTACAGTTTTCTCCTAAGGCAAAGCCAGTATACATGATTACCGATCACCTTTTCTTATGAGGCTTGATCGTTTGGGGGGCGGGGCAAACAGGGCACTTAATGCCTGAGGGCATTGTCCTAAATACCCCCTCCCCCTGATCTGCCAGAACTGGTAACAGTGTAAATGGTTTGAAAGCAGCAAGAGATAGTACGACTTTTACGCGCATAAAAATGGTCCTTGTGTATCTGGAGGAGCCTGGGGAGATGGCTCGGGGAGATGGCCCTGGCCTGGTCCCCACTATTAATTAGATCTTCGGTCTAGCAAGTTGGGCACCACTGGAGCAGGTTCTTGGTGCCGATGTTCGCGTCTTTGCGTTTGCGGCGCCTTTTTCGGAGCTCGGCAGACGAGCTAACATGTTCGCCTAAAAGTTTTATGAAGGGAGTGGGCCCTGAGGCAAGCAATTACTGCCAAGGAAAGGCTCTGCCAGACACTTTATGGATTTGATTTCTTCATTTTATCAAATTTGTTTAAAGGAACACTGTCCGTACAAAGTAAAATTTGATATGTTAAAGAACAACCGGATTTGATAAGCACCATGAAGTTCGTTTTTTATTTTTTATTCGCGCCCAGTGGCCCAATATCATCGTTCAAAGTTCAGTTTTATTCCAGCCAATGACCTTGACGAGTCCGCCACCACTACGTACCAAAATCAATTAATTGCAGCCTTATGCAACTATGGAAAATAAGCGATATTCTTTGCTTAAGCATTCTACCCAAATTTATAATGTCAGAAAACATTTCATGTATTATTATGCCTGATTTAAGCTCAATAATAGGCATGAAGGAGAGTTTTGCCCCGATGAAATAAAGATTTGCCCCGAAGGGTTTTTGGACTTCTACGAAGGGATTTTGATTTCCCAGGAATGATGAGTTTTTTTTCCAATCGAGGTTTTTTGGTATTGGATTGTTTACATTGTTTTAAGGTATTCCCTGCAGTGTTGTTTACAAATACGGAAATATCTGAACTGCGCTGAATTTGGTGCTCAATCGCTGCCAT